>JADDOH010009226.1:0-37270 GCA_016648135.1 Agrypnia vestita | reverse complement strand
TTTCGGACGACATCCTGCAGATTGTGTGCGGCAGACGTGCAGAGTGTATACTGAACCGGCGAAAGGCCATATTGGAGGGCTTCAAAGACCCTTTCGTGCGAGAAGGTGCGGCCAAAATCCCTCCAAGCTCGGGATACTTGTTCAATAGGGAAGAGCTATCGGCGTATATCCTAAAGAACGGGGGGCCAGGAGAAGGTGATGGTCTCGCCCGCAACCCGAAACCTGGCCCAACCGTCAACATCTCAGCCCCAGCCGTCAACTTCTCGTCGAGCTCCGAACCAGGTATACCTCCAGTCCCGTAAGCCCTTTCTGCCGGAACCGAGGCACAGGGAGCGAGGCTCAGGGAACCCGAACAGGAGACCTAACCGGAAGGCAGACCACGGCCGAAAACCCGCTGGTGACCGTAGCCGCAGAGGTAGAAGATGACGCGAGGCTGAACAACCAGTTCTGGGGAGGACGCTTGAGGAGGTTCCAAAGCACGTGGAAGGAGTTCGGGGCACCACCTGTAGTGCTGAGAATCCTCAAGGGCGCGAGAATCCCCTTTGTGGCCAAACCTCCGTTAGTCTTCCCCACCAGGCAGCTGTTGAGCAGCTTCAGCACGAAGGAGTCTCGAGACATGTCGAGTCACATTCAGGCCCTGAAGATGTCAGGCGTGCTGGAAAGAGCAGATCATTCTCCGAGCTTCATCTCAAATCTGTTTCTAACTCCGAAGTCGGACAACTCCCTAAGGCCGATATTCAACCTGAAGGCGTTGAATGCCTTTGTGGAGGCGAAACCCTTCAAGCTGTTCAACCACTTTCGGGTCCCAGACTTCCTCCAGCCCAAAGATTGGTTGGTGAAAATCGACCTAACCCAGGCATACTTTCACCTACCAATAGCGGAATCGCACCGAAAGTTCCTGAGACTGTACTACCAAGGGGAACTTCTCCAGATGACCTGCCTGCCCTTTGGCCTGTCATCAGCCCCGAGAATGTTCGCAACGCTGTCAAACTGGCTAGCGGGACTCTTGCGGAAGAGAGGAATAAGGACCGTAGTCTACCTGGACGACTTCCTTCTGGCCAATCAGTCAAGGGACCTGCTAGCGACCCAGGCAGTAGAGACGGTCAATCTGTTCCAGCATCTGGGTTGGTGCATCAACCGCGACAAGTGTGTCCTTATACCTACCCAAAAGCTGGAGTTTCTGGGCATAACTTGGGACACCGAAGCCAACCAGAAATCCCTCTCGGACCGCAAGTGCTCTGGCCTTCGCCAAGTACTGCGCCGCCCGATCGAGGCCGGCAGTTGCTCCCCCAAGCAGGTTCTAGGCCTCTTGGGGAGACTCAACTTCGCAAACTTCGCCACCCCTCGGGGTCGTTTGCATTGCCGAAGACTGCAGAGATTCAGCCGCCAGCTGCAGAGGCACGAGCCATCCAGACAAGTGGAGCTTCCTGCCGCGGTTCGGCAAGACCTAGAGTGGTGGTTGGAGGCCGTAGGGGAGTCCTGCCCAATACACGAAGCCCCCTTCTCCCACTTCCTGACTACAGACGCAGCGGACGCAGGTTGGGGCGGCCAGGTGGACGACAAGACGATATCAGGCCAGTGGTCCCCAGAGCAGATGCGGTGGCATTCCAACCAGAAAGAAGCCTTCGCTGTTTACGCAGTGATCAGGGATCACGCTTACCTGCTAAGAGGAACGAAGACCCTACTGCAGACAGACAACAAGACAGTAGTGACTTACATCAACAAGGAGGGGGGGACAAGATCATTGGGCCTTCTGAAGATAACTCGAGACCTCCTAGAGTTTATCGACCAGCAGGAAATATCTCTGACAGCGCAGTACATTCCAGGGAGATACAACGGGATTGCGGACCGACTCTCTCGGGGGACACCACTCCCGGAATGGCACCTCCTGGAACCAGCGACAGAGGAAATATTCCGAATATGGGGACGTCCTCAGATCGACCTCTTCGCATCGGCCACCGCCCATGTGGTGCCAAACTACGTGTCGCTAGACTCAACCGATTGCTCGGCCTCCTATCTCAACGCATTCAGTCAGCATTGGGATTACGAGCTGGCCTGGGTATTTCCGCCGCCGAATCTCGTCCCAAGAGTACTGGCGCACTTGAACCTGGCAAGAGGCACCTTTCTCCTAGTTGTGCCAAGATGGGAGAAGACATTCTGGAGGGCCGATCTCAAACAACGAGCAAAGGGAGGGCCAATAAGCGTAAGAGATCTGAAGAGCGTCCTGATCGATACGTCGACAGGGTTTCCCCCACCGAGGGTGTCGGACCTCCAACTGGAAGTTTGGAGAATAGCAGTGGGTGGGAACAGGCTATAGCGGATTGGAGCCAGGAGGAACAGCAGCTGTTCAGATCTGGCTGGAGAGGCTCAACGCTGAACACCTACAAGCCGGCCTGGGATAGGTGGCAGCGATGGTGTACCACGCATTCTGTCCAACCTCATAACCCTCCCCCTGCAACAGTGGCAAGATATCTGGCCAACCTGTTCATCCACGAAGGGCTAGCCCCTCGAACAATATTGGTCCACAAATCGGCAATCGTATCCTTCTGTGGCCCAGCTCTTGATGCAGATAAGATTAGCTCGAACTTCCTCGTCAGGCACGTCCTTAAAGCCATCTCGGTTTCTGGTGGATGCACTGAGAGACCCCGATCTGGAACCCCCGAGTAGTGGTGGAGTGGCTACGTGAAAACCCGCCAAGGAACAGCCTGTATGACGTGTCAAGGAGGACGGCCATACTACTCATCATGGCATCTGGGCGAAGAGTCCAAGATCTGACACTTCTCAGAGTCACCCCGGACCGATTGATCGACAAAGGAGACTCCATCACGCTATGGCCAGCCTTTGGAGCGAAGACTGACACGGCAAGACACAAACAATCGGGATGGAGGTTGAGCGCATCGGATGAAAGGAACATCAACCCCTTGTTTTGGATCCGAAAGCTGGTCTCACTCTCACAGCCGAGACGAAAGCCGGACATGAAAGAACTATTTGTGACGACAGCAGGTGAAGTAAAGCCAGCTTCACGGACAATGATAGGTGGTTGGATCAAGTCAATCCTAAGAGAGGCTGGAGTGGAAGCAACGCCAGGAAGTGTTCGTTCTGCTGTGGCTTCGTTGAATTGGCTGGAAAACTACCCGATAGAGGAGATCTTGTCAAGGGGAAACTGGCAGAGTGAAATCACCTTCCGAAAATTCTACCAAAGAGAGATAGTAGATAACCCCAAGCAACAATGCCCCCAGAGCTCATTAGCGCCTCTCTTTACGCCAATATAGGCAGTCACATATAACGTCGAACCACTAGGTCACCAGGTGATAACAAACAGATCTCTCATAATGGATTCCAGGCGTCGAGACGGAACACAAAATAAAAGAATTTTACCTTCCATTAAAATTCCTATTTTGTTTCCCTCGACGCCTGGAATCCAGGTAATCCCTACCTGGTGCATTATGAGTCATATGAAAGAAAAAACCGTTGCGCGACGCAACCGGAAACAGGGATACCAGCGGGAGTAAATTGTCGCAAACAGGGAATCAGAGGGGGTAGGAACGCGTGAATAAGTGCCGAAACAGCAGGCTGTTCTCTCATAATGGATTCCAGGCGTCGAGGGAAACAAAATAGGAATTTTAATGGAAGGTAAAATTCTTTTATTATTCATTTACAGTTTAAAGATATTAAGTAGAGTACCGTAAAAAGTATTATTTATTATCTATGTATACAATTACATACCATCAAATGAGGAGTATAGAACCAGAAATGATTTTTTTAAATAATTAATAGATTGCGAATAAATGAAATAGAGACATTGCTTTAAATAAAAAGCAAGTATTAAAATGACTCACTTGAAAGTAGTGATGTTAACCGGTGACACGTTAACGATTATTTGAGATTTATATTGACGATTGGTAACTATGGTACCATGGTAACCAGTACCATGTGTAACCAGTTAAAATAACAGTTTGACCATCACTACTTAAAAGATATTGCTTGTAATATAATATGAACACCTCATTTAGAACTATTGATGTGAATGGAACAATCACAATACTACACAAATCTGCACCGAACGAGGAATGTAATATGAGATATGTTTTGATAAGTTTGAAAAAAATTAGCAGTGGTAGGTATTTAAACAAATGTATGAAAATGTAATTATTGGGTCGGTATTTTGCTAGCTGATGTTTCGACTATTGGAACATTGCTTAAAACAAAAACAGACCTGAGGCAAAGTAACACAAATTTTATTTTAATATTAATGTGGATTAACTCGGCTAAAATATCAGGTTTTCACTCTTTTTTACTTTTAATGTGCCACAACGTCCGTCTTCTTTAGTTAGGAAAAAAAATCTGTCAAATAAAATAATAATATGGTAAAAGATGAAGTAATGAATCAAAAGTTGATAGATTTTAAGATTTCACAATGCATTCATGGATTCGATCATTTTTAATTTATGATCTTAAAATGTAATGGGATCATTTAAACGATAAATCTATTATATTTAAAATGTTTTTTGGATTATATACTCCTCAAATAAAGCAAGAAATATACATATCAATACAGTATTGAAAGACAATACAAAATGACTTTGAAAACAAGTTCTTTTCACAGCTGATATGAAATATGAACATTTATTTAAATTATTTCATAAGTCGATTCACAACCTTACCGGAATACAGAAGCATAGAAAATATATGATTCTCTTCTTGTTAATGGAGAAAAAGGAACCAATATATCCTCAAGTGTTACACTATGGCTATTAAAAAGACGAGGGTTTTTATATTAAGGTTGCTACCACATTTTATTTTAGTTTATTTAAATTTGGATGTTAAGATTAATCGTTAGAGAGTAAAAGATGTGCAAACAAATGAATAGTTAATATAATCATTTATTTTAACAGAAGACCAAAATAACTTGTAATCAGTCAAACTGGTTTTGGAATACTTGGAGTAAATACTACCTCACACTTCATCATCAGATTTTTTCAACAGTCTCATGGTGTTAACATTGACATTTGTGATGGTTTCAAATTTTACTCTCATGGCGGCAACATGTCCCGGGGGCGGTATTTCCTCGGGGTTCGGGAGGTGACCATCGCCTATCAGGAACAGACCTGAGTCATCGATGTTAAGGCTGGAACTGCACAAACTGTATTGAAGAAGGTCCGTGTGATTGGTGGAAGAATCGTCTTCTATTACTGCCGGTGATGATGAATAAGCAATAGAAAAATCCACATTGATTAAATCTTCTCCTGTCACTTCTGGCGTGGTCAGTGAGTCTGGAGTTTGAGGATAAATTAAACTGTCGATAGAATCAGAAATATTTAACGGCAGCCCTGCTGTCGTAGTTTCAAAATATTTAGAGCTCTCATCAACTGATGCGAGTTGTAAATTATTTCCTAAAACAGTATTCTCAGTAATACTACATTGATCCCCAATTTTTTGTCGTATATCACATTTGTCAGTTCCTCGAATTTTAGTTTTAGGTTGCTCAGTGATTCTATCTTCGACGTTGTCATTTTGCTCCGGAAAAGTAAAATTTGATGAATCATCATCATTATTTACGTTACTACCCGCGCTTGACATTGTGTCGCAAAGTCTGTTAATGGCTTCGATGACATCTCTAAAACCATCATCCCCTTCAAAACACCAAGACGTTAAAGCTTCTTGATTCTCAGTCTCTTTCACAACAATTTCAACGTCACCAGAGGGAGAAGTATCGACAGCTGGATAATTTACTTCAACGTCTACAGCGACACTATGACTACTATTACTAGATGATTCGTTAGGAGATAAAATATTTATATCACTTCCTAAAAGTTGTAAGGCAGTGGCTGATGATAAAATTTCAGAAAGTAAATCACTCTGAAATACATTAATAGCAATTTCTTCAGAATCGTCTACATCTGGCTTGTCTTCACTGAGACTACTAGATACATTATTTATAGTTTCTTTACTTTCGGGTAATTTTTGAGGAGGCTTGATAGAGGAAATAGTTTGACATGGAATGAGAGCAACAATTGATGAACTTTCGCACAGTAACTTCCGAGGGTCCAGGAGTACCCGGCAAGTAGTATTCTGTAGAACAGGCGCACTGATCCAAGGCAGGGAGCGAGCTCCTTCCTGGGCTGGTTTCTCAATCTCTAGGATATCAGAGTCGAACGTGTCTGAGCGAGACATGAGGTCTTCCCTAGTAGGAGTATTGGTCGAGGCAACAGGTTGCTCGACCGACAGTTGGTGTTAGCAAGTCGAAGAGTTGTTCGACCAAAGCTTGGAACTCAGTTGAATATGAGTTGTCGGCGGCAAAGGCGCTTGCTGTTTGTTTACTAGAAATATAATTATTCCAATTAACATCTCACTATTCATTGAATTGAAAGCAATCCACAAAAGAAACAATGTTATGAAAATTCAAATTATGAAAAAATTGGATAGAAACACTGGCCTATTCTGAAAATAACAATATTGTTATTGGGTGATTGTTACCCCCAACAACACGCAAAAATAAAGAAACGTTGTGTTTCAATATTTCTATCACTGTGAAAAAAATGTTGGCTATAATTTAATATTTGAACTCTTTAGATGAAGAAATTAGTATGTGTGTGTGAAACAAACTGATTTAAAATTTTATATAGTATTTTTTTTTTATTTTCTTCAAAAACTTACATTTTGCACAGAACTCCAGAATGCAATGACCGGTTTGCATGATGATAGAAATATTTATTTGACATCAAATAAACAAGTTTTTTAAGAACACCCAGACATTGAGGAGTTCCAACATTACAATCCATGTGCATGTGTAACAAAATATTGATGTAGCTATTTTATTTTAAATGATTTATGTGCCATTACTGCATAACTATTGAATGTTGAAAAGTGGCATTACATCATCGTATATGGAGGCATAAAAACACAGGATACAATTTTTGCTTCGTTTCTTAGGATTTTAAAGAAAAGTTTTTATGAATTCCTTATACTCCACATTCTAATCAGAACTACTTTAAAAGGTCTCATATAAAAAGGCAAAAGTGGCAAATGTAAATTCATTCAGTAATTACACGGCCATAAATAAATATGTCCCGTCTCTTTTTAAGTGTTGGGGTAGTAATTACCAAATAAGGCGGACTGTTGTAAATCTACATTTTGTATATTTTTGAGTTTTGGGGTAACAATACTGTTATTTTTAAAATAGGTCAGACATTTTGAAACATTAACAATTTGGTAATGAGGTTTATAATTACCATTTGCAGCAGCTGCGGCATTTACACTGCTGTAAGTCTTTTCTATCCTGAGAAAAGCGTCAGGAAATGGAAATTGTGCCAGTGGATGAAATTTGTCAGCGAAACGGCTATCCAATTCTGATGGTCGCATTGATGACCCACGGACTGGGGGCTGAGGGGGACCATAAACCTGTGAGGGCTAACAAGTATTTTCATTAGTAAACAATTATTAAATTCAATTTCAAAACCACAGTAATTGAAATGGAAACCTGCAACAATGACAGGCCAATTGAATGTAGTTACGCAGAAAGCAGCCAGTCACAAAAAACTCAAACTGAGATAAAAAAGCATGTTGTCTAAAAATGGAATAATCAAATCTACACAAGACCTAGAATGTTTTCTACTTCAAAAAAATTTAAATGATGTTTAAATGCCATTTTCTAATAACTATAAAGTGGATTTAAGTGTAGGTTTATAGAAATTTTTATGTTTTTTTATCTGTCTGATCTTATGTCAAATATGCATTCTGCAGAAAACAGCTAGAGTTACTTACCTATTATGAATATCTAGTAAATAAACTTATATTTGTGTGAGATTTTTATTATCACCAAGTGAATATATATTTTTTAAACCATATAATAATACTAAATATATAACTAAATAACTCTTTTCTGGTGAATATGTTTTGAGGAATAGTCATATTAAAAGTGTTTCAAGTGGCGTGGGCGCTTTCTGCAGATTTTAAAATGTTTTCACGATCAATAAATATTTTGGAAGGCGATTACTTTGAACTTTTGTATGAAAGCAGCTTGGCTGGTTTTAGTAGAACGTAGAATTTACTTTACTCCGTCCGATGACATCAATATCTCATTTTTACCAAAATTATGACCTGGCGCTTTTCTGCATAACTACGTTCAATTATATGTTCTCTTAATTTATTATTGTGATTTATATTAGGTCTCACATATTGTGGTGTTGTAGCCGACGGCGGGGCCGGATGGCGGTGTGGTGGAGGAGGGGGAGGGGGCAGGTGTGCGGGTCTGGCCGGCGGGGGTGGTGGGCCGTGTGTGGGTGGACGCAGCGGTGCCCGTACTGATGAACGAGGTCCTGAAAAATCAATACGCAATATGAACCTTTAAGTGCCAAAATAGTTAGCTTATAACAAAAAACCTTTTAAAAATATTCACAGGAACTATAGTTATAAAATTAATATATTTTTAGATAGAATAGGGGAGGTTGAGATATCTTCCTCAAGAGGAGAGTGACTGCTGGGGCTAAAGTAAATGTTACTTTGAATGCAATAATTTCTAATAGAAATATGTCTACCGAGGTAAGACTAGCAGAGCTGATACGTAGAAGTGAAGCTTGGAGCTGGTAGAAGAGGAATAAAGGTAAACTGAATGCAGTGGAAATGAGATCACATTCAATGTCCGGAATAATCCAGAAATTTTCGAATATGGTTTTGAGATAGATTCCTTCAAATTCTTGATTTCGATTATAATGGGCATTGTTGTGACCGAAACCAGTATGCTATATAGGTTCCTTACAGAGGGTAGTACAGGTCTGAGTGGCCGCCTTAAAAGATGGGTTGATGTGATGTATATAATCTCGGCCATTTGTTTATTGATGGTGATTGTCTAAAAAAATGTCCACACTGGTAAATTAATCCTATCCAATACACGTTAACAATGCCCGGAATAAGTTTCAGCTGTTACTCTGCGTGCTGCACTTTCGTGACGATATGGCTCGCAATCTTCTCTATAAAATGTACATTCTTGATGGTCACTGCTTGGGAGTTGGTTTCTTCAAGTGACTCTAAATCACGTCAGTCACTGAGATGTGTTGCGTGGTCCAAGAAAAACCTTAGAAAATAATTATGGAATACTACATTTATCGAACCCAATAGGAATATTAAAGGACCACACTAACACCCAAAGAATAGGTGTATTTTTTTTTAATTTTTGCGATTTTTTGACATTCAAATTTTAAATGTATCATTCAAATTTCATAATATTTTGTGGTTCCAAAATAATGTCAAAAGACTCAACACTGAAATGAAAATAGCATTGTAATATTGATTCACCATAAATTTTTATATATTGTGCATATTAATAATGACTGTGAAGAAAGAAAGAAGAATATAATAAATTTATTGAATTTGTGGACAGCAATCCTTTTGAAATTTTTTATCAAGCATGGTCATCTTATTTCCTACCCAGTGGAGGTTGAGGGGCGAAATTCTTCCCAAGCACAGTTTGCATCTTCCTGTCGATGGAATCTTGTGACTGGTGGAATGCGCTAGGTCTAAGAGTGTTGAAGCCATTATTGGCTGCAGCCACAACATTGGGGGGGCAAGGGGGCGTCACAGGAGGCGATCTGGAATAAAAAGAACAAAACATGAAAACAATTGTACATTTCAATTCTAGTGCAGCCAGATTAAATATTTATATAAGATAATTAATCAATTGGATTCGTCATACTCCTGTAAAATTATTTGTAGACGATACAAAGTTACAATCCATTAAAAGATCATGCACAACTGCAGGAAGATCTAAATAATATATTTACTTGGACACAGAAATGGATGCTCAAGCTGAACATAGACAAGTGCACCGAGGGTCACATACAGTCTTTTTGGAACAGATCTAAAGTCAGTGAAGTCCAAAAAAGACTTGGACATCATTATCTTTTGCGATTTGAAATGGGAGAAGCATCTGCTATCAATTGTGAAAAAGGCCAATAGCTTAACATACTTAATTAGAAAAACCTTCAGCCACCTGCCACATGATTTGTTGATTAAAATATATATAACTTGTATGAGACCAGTTTTAGAATATGGTTATGTTAAGTTACGGTTAAGTTTAGAATCTTTACTTTGAAAAAGCCATGAAAAAGATATTGAAAATGAAATGAAAAAGATGGAAAATGTGCAGAGAAAGTTTACCAAACTGGGAAATGGCCTCAGATATTTGACATAATATAAAGAACGTCTGAATGTGTTGGGCCTCACTACTCTTGAAGATCGTAGAAAGAGAGGGGATCTCATAGAAACCTCTAAAATATTTGGTGGACAATGAACTACCCGCGTACCGCGATGGGTGGCGGTCGTGCGGTTGTATGTTTGTATGGCAATGTATGACAGACATCGTACTGGCTCCCGCCGAACAGCGCGGAAGCGCAATCGCCGCTGTCGAGCGCGGAGAACTCAACACCCGCGCGGGCTTGCGGTTGTAGAGTTGTACAGACTTGTATGGGAGATACCGCACATCATCGCATTCTTGCGCGGTTTTTAAATTCAGAGGAAGGTTTGCGTTCATAAAAATGGATTTTGATGGTGAAAAATATACTTTTGAAATAGAAGCTCAGCATTGTGGAACACGAAATCTAAGGAGTACAGTGATCGCATTTTAAAAATAAAAATGTGGGATTTTACGTATTTATCCCTTCCAAAATCATGTTTCCTATAAATTTAATCTCGAATTCAGTTCATTATAAATAATTTAATTTTTATTTGGATATTGCTGCCTTTACTTTTATAGCCCACGTGTAAGCAATAAAGTAAAAGAGAACAGGGTTCGAAAAAATCCAATTTTTTTATATATATCCGATATACAGGATGTCCCGTATCTCGACGTCAAGCTGAAATCGGATGATAGGCTAAGTCATAATAGTTATCAGAAAAATATTTTAAAAATCTAAGTCATGTGTTTTAAAAATTATAAGCATTTAAAAAAAAATCTACACCCTGTAACGGTCTTTTCACTCCTGTTGCTACAAATCTTTATTTTTTTTATTATTATGTAGTCCTGAATAATGCTTCTGTAAAATTTGTCCAAAATTCAAAGTCAACTGCTCCAGCTTGGAAGAAAATGTCACTTTTGACCAAACCAAGTATTCAAAACCAACACTTTGCCCAGTTTTAACTGACAGTACTGGAAAAAAAATGTACTACACGAGGTTGGCAAGTAATTTCAAAAGTTGGCGCATTTAATAAAGATTCGAAAATGGTAGAACACTTGCTAGATTATTTATTAAATTGCGGACACAATATTTTTTTTTGTAATGAAACCCAGTTTTGAATATTTTTTCTTATTTACTTAAAAAGAATTCTAGTCTGATCAACGATAGTCCAGGGGAAAGTAAAGGTCGTCGCGCGGGCTCATGCGTTACAACTCTCAACGATCACTGTAACTGCCCTGAACTGAAGCTGATGTTCTGCCTCAACCGAAATACTAGCTTAAGAGGTCACGGTTTGAAACTAAATAAACACAATCCTTGGAAGCATTTCTTGTACAATAGAGCTGTTGAATGGTTTGCCTCCGGAACTTGTTGTTGCACAAAGTGTGAATGTATTTAAAAATGGACTTGACAGACTGAAAAAGTGAACACTTTTGTGACATCAGACATATCAGCATAGCTGCCTGTCTGGTAACACATAATAATAATGTAATAATATTTGGATAATTTATATAGGGTAAAATGTTTTGAACCCAAAAGTTATGTTGTTCGCAAAAATTAAATTAATATTTAAGCCCCGTATTCACTAGGGGACAAAATGTCCCTCAACATCATGCGCCGAATAGAGTCTAGTAGAGTGACGCGCTGCAACGTCGCACACTGTTCCGCGACTTCGGGCACGTCATAGCGCGGCATTTCTATATGCAGCGGAAACGTTGACATGAGCACTCTGCCCGGGCGAGCGCAAGGGGACATCGGAATGCGCGTCAGTACCACATGGTATGTTGACAAGTTAAAACGCATGCATGCTCAACATGACTACTGTCATCCGTAATATTGTGTCTTGCTTGGCTATGGAAGGGCCGATCATGTGTAATAAATTTTCAAAATTAGTTGTTGTCATTCGAGTGAAATTGACAAATGATCCGTCAGACATTTGAAAACCGCTTAGAATATCCATCCTTCTTTCCCTTTGCAAAAAATACTTTTGCACCCACCACCTTTTGCTCCTCTTACGTTTCGATAAACTCTTTAGAATAAATAAATACGCAGCACTAATTATTGTAAACTCATTGGGCGACATTTCCGTGACAAGTGATATGCGAGTCCCGGTGTGTACATGTCAAATGATGAAACATGAACGTAGATGTTGATGCATCATTCCGCATGGAGTGTTGGGCGATTTGTCCCCTAGTGAAACGTGGCTTTAATGTGCCCATGCCGACTGATTGAGGTGACTACGGAGGATATGGTCAAAAAATCCATTATATCACGTTAGCAGACCATGGGTGCTGATTTGCTGTATTGATTTATGGCACAAGGGGCTAAAAATTATTTTGAAAAACGAATTACCGGGATTTTCGAATTATCGGGGTATGACATAAACATTTTGGGACTTGTAGGTTTGAAAAATGTTGAAATATGGTGAATTTCGAATTATCGGGGTTCGAAATTATGGGGTTTTACTGTATTGGGTAAATTCAGCCACCAGCTCGTTTCATCCAGTGGATTTTTTGTTTTACAGCTTTTATTGCCTGCTTCACTCCATCTAATTAAGGGGATTCAACTTTGTCAGCGTGTAAGTGTGAGTCTCCGGTGCTCTCCATTATATTATTCTCCACCTCTGCCAAGTTGTTATTATGGAGGTACATATTTCAACACAAAATGCTTCCGAAACTTTGTATTCCTTATCAGATTAGACATTTCTAGTTCCATTAACTAAAGGCTATGAAATGCATATGATACTTTTTGGTATATTATCACTAGGGATATGTATAACTACCAGTTTATTTATTTAATCAACCATTTAGTTAGTTAATCCGGTGATAAAGAGCTAATCAAAAACAAAATTATTATCTTTTGTTTACAAAAAGTGATTATACAGAAAGTTTACTGTAAATTTGATATAAAAATGAATAACAACAGTGTATTTGCATTATATATTAAAAATAATAATTAAAGACACTATGTCCAAAACGTATTTTTAAGGGATGTAATTAGTTTATCAGTAATTTATTCTATTAATAAATTATAAGATTTGTACTCTCCTTGTGTATTATTTTTTCCAACAAAAAAAAAGATGATGAGAAATGATGAATATGAGTTTTGCATATTGGTAGCACATTTAGTAATATTTGGGGGCCTAGAATATTTTGTTCACTGCAGGAGACAACAGGTCAAAGGTCTAAACCATTGCTTTGATGAACCGTTTCCTGTTGTACAGACTTCGTTAATCAGGATGACATTTGAAAACAAAAACATTTTGTCATTTATTACTAGTTAGATCAGGTGTTCATAAAATTGAATTCTCTGAAATATAGTTATTAACAATATTATTGTTACCGTGGTGGGTTTAACTGGACTCGTAGCCTGTTCTGGTGAAATCAACTCATGTGCATATACATTATAATAATGTAATCAGAGCAGTGTAAATAAATTTATAGCAGAAAACTAGTGAACTATTGCATTAAAAATAAGCAGCAAAGATACTAAAAATATTGCTACAGAAGTTCGTTGAATTTCTAAATACATAAGACTAATATTATTACCATCACAAGAATTTTATTTTTATAACAATTAGACAAAATATTATTACACATATCGAGGGTCCTTAGACAAAAGGGCGACAGGGATTATTTTGAACTTTACAGGAGAGGAAAAGAAACTTCTGTCCAACTGATTTTGTCAATATTTCTTTTATTTTTAACTTGATGAGGGCCGTAAATTTTCGGAATTTTTTGTGATTTTTATTTTTACAAAAAAAAACATGAAAACATGCGTATATAAAAAAAACACACACATTCATATTATTTTATCGTAAGTGTCGAAATGCAATGATTTTTTTATCGTTTAAGTAAAAAAAAAATCTTTTTTTGAATTCCGATAAAGTTGCCAGCACAACATTTTCCGAAAAATAATAGTTAATTTTTATTTGTTTATTAGAGACAACACTACTATTATTATTTGATGCCTACCTAATAATCTTCTTCTGTGTGGTATATTTTGTTGCACGTCACGGCACACGAAGGGACATCGCACTCATAACACATAAATATGATACACTTTCACACACACACATATTTCAAATAAACGCAACAAAATTGCGTGTATTTTTGTTAATAAATCACTGTTAGTATTCAATTGAATCATAAACCAACAAAAACTGACAAATATCGCAAAACATATCGTATATATTTGTGTATACGTGTACAAATAAATCGAAAATCGAAAAAATAAATCGTATTTCCCGCGCACATTGCGCGTGACCTTGACGACGGAATATTTGAATTTCGATTGCGCAACATGCGATCGGGGCGCCATCTACAACTATTCTATACGATTTTGACGGCAGAAAAACTTCTGTTTAAAATATAATCCGTGATGTGTTTGAGTTGAAAATGGAACGACAGGTTACAACAGGATTTCTCTATTGGGAAAAAATTACGTTTTTCAAATTCGATACGCGGCCGTCGATAAATAATTTATTTTGTGCCTGTCGCATATATGCGACGCGGCCCAGGGGGGGTTAAATGATTTCTATAAATTTTTTATCCAAAACGATTATAGAAATTGTTTTATAGTAAAATAAATATTGACAAAATCAGATTGACAGAACTTTATTTTGCTCTCCTGCAAAGTCCGAAATAATCACTAACACCCCTAACCGCCCTCGATATGAAGAATTTTAGTTAAATGCAGCCATATGTCTCCATTCGTAAACTCCTTTTTTTACAGCAAATAGTATGCCAATATAAAAAAGATAACTAAAGTGCTGATAAGCAAACTGACATATTTGTTAACACTGGACTGATAAAAACAATGATCCATGTTACAAATATCAGTTTATTGAAAAATATTATATGTAAACTAACTTAACCCTGGAGGGCCACTGTCAGTCGTTTCAACTAACAAGGCGAATATGTTTTGCTTTCTCTTTCTAATTATTGAGTGTATCACATTGATTATTTGTGTCAACTCATTCAACAAGGATGTTGGAAGGGACGACTGTCAAACTCTTACCATTTTCAAACTAAGCTAAAATCCTGTGTTATGAAAATAGGAATAACTTGCTGCTGTCCTGGAATGGGTCTCGAAACACCGACCACCAGAACACTAGGCAAGTGTCATGATCACTACACCAACAAGCTATCTAATATGTTACGTATTGTATTTTTGTTTTGGGATATTTAATTAGTTACAAGCTTTGAAATGGCATCGAAACGGTCATGCAGTGTAAGACATTGCACAGAGAAGATGAATGAGGAAGAGTACAAAAAAATAGAAAAGGAATCTGAAGCAGTGAGATTGAGAACTACTCGGAGGATAATAATAAAATATGTAATATTAATATATACTGACCTTGGCACCCTCATACTCTGAGCTCTCGAGGCCGGCTTTCCATTCATAACCAATTTCTTCATTGGAGGTGAAGGTTTCCCATTATTGGATTGTCCATTCGGTGAAACCACGATTCCTGGAGGCTTTGGAGCCACATTCGGTTTGCCGTGATTGACGACCTTACTCGGCAGGGCGATGTTCTCATTCAGGTCAGATGATGAGCTGTGCAATACTAACGGGCTCGGTAATGAATTTGACTGATTGCTCAATGAAGTCATGCTTCCGCCGAGGCTCATTTGCTGATTAGATCCGGAGTTCCATAACGAGCCACCTGTCGAATGCAGTGCACTCTTATTCCGTTGCAAGGTACCGATTATAGGACTCGGGGGGTTTGCACTCAGAGAGAGCTGCTGATCGGAGTTTGATAAATTTTGCGAATCGGATGTGCTCTGGAACAATAATAATAAAAAAAGAGATTAACAATAGATACAAAAATAAACTATTTAAAATAAAATGAATTTTTTTTTCGCTGTAAAATGCTAGTGATGGTCAAACCGTTATTTGAACTGGTTATTTTCGTTACATTATTTGGGATTTGTATCCGAAAGTACCGATGATTGGTAACTAAGATATAATTGTTGTATGGTGACGTTGGTTGTCTGTCGAATTACGATAAATTATTTGCCAATCATCAATGCAATCTGATACAAATCTCAAAAAATGGTTAGTGTGTCACCAGTTAAAATACCATCACTATAAATGCCGTATTCAAAATGATCAAAAGTTTAATAGTCCAGTAAACTTAACACATGGAAAAAACTAAATCATATTTTAATCAGCATTTTGGTGTTTTCACTTGGTTAAATTAACAAAATTTGCAATAATAAACATTCACTTTAATCCGTTCCTTGGAGTGAGTGCTTCCTGAATGTAAAACTTGGGCACGGAACAGGTCACTTCTAATTCAACTTCTATTTTTTAATAAAGTTGTTTACCAAATTTCAATTTTCCAATATTACCAGTTGCAGTGTGCAGTTCTAATCGGCAAGTATCCCTTTATCACTTCTCATCAAGTTTTTATTTTTGAAATTTTACTTATTATTAAAAAATACTTTTTTTTTTTATTAGATGTCGCTGTTCTAGAAATATTTTTGTATTAATGTATAAATATGTATAAAGGTATAAAGCGGATGTTGAACTAGCAAATAAATAATTAACAAGCATAGGTCATCTACATAAACTTCCTAATTCTTGTTAATTATTTATTTGTTGAACTAGCAAATAAATAATTAACAAGAATTAGGAAGTTTATGTAGATGACCTATGGACTAGTGTTTGGCAATAACATCCTCTTACTGGGTGACAAGCCATTAAATTTATTTAAAAGAATTAGGAATCATTTGTTAAGATAAACATTATAATAAAGGCAGGTAAATTGACCTTGGGGCAAAATAAAATCCTTGCAAAAAATCAAACAATCCCGAAAATCAAAAGTTGGATGTGTGTACATCTGTACGCGCATTAGAAGTTATACTTCTTTAGCATACATAGAATAAACAGCGCATCAGATTACATTTCTGTTCAACGTCAGCAGAGACAAGTGTCATTAGCGCAGCGGCGACATCAATCGAGCTTAGCAGATTCCGAGATTAAAGTTAAAAATATTTTTTTCCTTAGAATTGCCGGAATGTTCGCGGTGCTCCGTACAGTTGAGTTTGTTTTTAATTTGTGTCCTTCAAATTGATGGGTTCAGTAACTAATTTGAAATTATGTATAGGTTGATAATTAAAAAAAATATATATACAGGATAGTCACATTTTTGGTTTATTCCTAACAAAGTGATTTTTTATTACCCGACAACAATGTTGTAAGTATGCAGATGCATAAATTTTTAGAGGTAACATTTATACATTAATAGCGATGAATCATGACCAACTGACCTTGTGTTTCATACTATTATTAAACCATTATCAAGCCACATTACACGTTAAGATATTGAAGTTGAAGACTCATTTCTATGCAGTGTGATTTACAAAATGTATGATATGATATGATAAAATTAAAAGTATAATTGTAATGAGGGCGATATCTGATTTACAACCATACAAAAGAATACAGTATACAGGGTTATTTGGAAAACATTAATAACATCGCAGGACTATATTCCTGCCTATATTATGAGTCGGAAATGTTCAAGCTATCATGACCTAATATCAACAGTTATGGAGATATGCTACATCGAAGTTTGCATTTTTTAAAAATATTTCTGACAATATCATTACAGTAAGCCATATCGATTACGAAAAATTCATTTGTTTCAATACAAGTTAAATAAAGTGATAAAAACCCTGAAAAAATTCCAATTGGAATTTGAAAGTTTTTATTTTTTATTTGACTTGTATTAAAGGGAATGAATTTTTCATACTCGATATAAGTTACTGTAATGATAATCCAACATTTTACAAAAAATAAGTCAGAAATATTGAAAAAAAAAAATGCAAACTTTGATGTCGCATATCTCCTTAATTATTGATATTAGGTCATAATAGCTTGAATATTTTCGACTCATAATCAAGGTAGGAATATAGTCCTGCGAGGTTATTAATGTTTTCCAAATAACCCTGTATATGGATTGGTGTATATACGAGTAGCTTGTTGGTGTAGTGGTCATGATGCTCGCCTGGTGATCTGGTGGTCGGTGGTTCGAGCTGCATTCCAGGACATCAGTAAGTTAGTCCTATTTTCATAGCATTAGCACGTTTAGCTTATTTAAATAAAAGTAAAAATATTGATACGACACGTATCTCTTGTTTTCATCTCTATTTAAAAAAAATATACGTACAAGGATTTCCATTAGCACACGTTTTCTGAATTCGTCTAATATTACCCCTCTAAATGCTTGTGGCAATATAAAATTATTTGAAATATTAAGCCAAAAACTGTATACTTCATGTCACCTCATCCGACGAAGATCAATAGAATACTAATTACATACACCAGGATGTTCTACCAAATAAAGGAGTGTCCTTTAAGGATAACCTTAGTCAGACTTTGAAAAAGGCATTGAACTAACTTTCTTAGTTGAACATTGAACAAATTTCAATATTAAGTATTCAAGTACACATGCCAGAAAACTAAGGTCATTGTTTTAAACCTGACAATTCAATAGCTCAAGACAAAAAAAAAACAAAGAACAAAACCATATACGTATATGTAAGAAAAATCGTAAATACATTAGTTTTTTATTACTAAAGTTTGAGGGTTCTCAATAATATCTAATTATATACATGTATACAAGAAAAATATTTATAACCTTAAACTGCCTACTCTTTTTTAAATCTAAATAATGATTATAAAAATTTATAAATTATGTAAGGCTAAGTTTTTAAGGGTGCCACCGAATGATCTTGTATGACGAGCAAATGTTCAATCTAATGTGTTGCTAATGTGTAAGGGACCATAATGTAATCATATTCTATTTTTTTTTTAATAAATTTATTATGAGAACTGATTTTGAAGGTGGATCTGTTTATATTTAAGGATTCAATAGGCCCGGTCATCTATGGGTATGATTTATACATTGAAATAAGTTATAATTATATTTATTACAAAACAAATACATACATATGGGTGGAGTCATTTGACCGTTTGCTTTAGTGGAAACATTTTGGTGTAAGTTTGATAAGACAAGGCTGCAATTTTTGTCTTTTTGAAGCCCAATATAATATTTTGATCAATTTTTGTTTAAAAAAAATGCTCAGTACATGCTTTAACAATTATTTATCAACATAAATTTTCTGGTAAAAAATACTTTTTTGTAAATACTGAACGTTGCTGGAATTTTATGCTGCAGGATGTTGAAGAGCCATCTTCGAATTTGAGGAAGAAAGTGATTGCATATTGAAATATTCCCCAGAGCAGTATTGAATATGAAGTAAACAAAAGTTAAATATGGAGAATTTACAGTTTTGCTAATTCAAGTCAATTAATTTTGTGCCACCCATTTCCCAGAATTTAATTATTAATTCGTAACTAACTGAAATAAGCCTCTTCCAAACCGGTAGGAAGATGGCAAAGATAACATCCAACATGTATAAATTTCAGTACAAAATGAATCACAAATTTTTTAAAAAAATAAATGATTTTGTATGACATTGTGAAACTATCTAAATTCCAGGCTTTTGACAAAATGACGATATCTCTCTTTCCTTTCAAGGGTTAAGTCCCACGAAATAATTTTATTGGAATTAAAACCTAAAGCCGGGACTTAAAAAAATTGTATAGAGGAATGAAAAACGAAAATGCACATTCTGTTATAAAAGTGATAGTGGTAGGGATAAAGGAAGATTTTGTAGTGTTCAAGGAATTATGATTCTCATCTAATTTACAAATATATTAATTTAATTAGTGTTGTATTTAATTAATATTTGTGAAACATTAGCTTCTAGTAGTACTGGCTAGGGTAATTTCGGGCAAAAAATTATGCATGTATTCATTGTTTCATCCAGGTCAGAAAATTAGCTACCCTCATATCTGATAAGAATCTGATTGAAAAGGCTAATGAATCTTTCAATAAAACCAGCTCTCCACAGTACAAACAGGACTTTGGAAGTGATGAACAGCAGCACAGATAAAAAGGCAATAAATCCCATAAACTGATAGCATATTAGGTGTAAAGATAAAACCAAGTCATTCAAATATTTGTTTACATAAAAACTTATCTTAACCAGCTATATATGAAATAACTAATAACCAAAAAGGTGTCAGAAAAATGGAAACATTTTAAAGCCAAAGCCTCAAACCAAAAAAAAATAGGTACAGTACACTCTTAATTATTCAGGGCAAAGGGGAAAAAGTGACCTGGATAATATCAGCAAAAAAATTATTATATAATAATCACAAACACACGACACCAAATGAAATTTTGAAAAAAATACACATAATCACACACAGTTGTACAGCACGTAAATACAATATTGAGTATGAAATAAGAGAATACACAATTGAATAACTCCAAAATACACACTTAGGTGTGTATTTAAGTTAAAAATTAGACTCGCGGCGAGCTCTCCCGCTTGTATCATATGATCTTTAAAGTGATGTTTTTCACATCTGGTACATTCATCAAAATAAATTGGAGTACGGACATCATAGACAATTTGCATTGTGGCAAAAGGGTTAAGGAGAAAATGTAGCAAAACAATGTTGACTTCTTTTTGTGCACATCATTACAGCTTTTGTGAGAGTACATTAATACAATTTTTAAAAAGATAATCTTCAGCATTACCACTACAAAAATAACTATGTATAATATATACGGGGAAAATCATTATTCAACAAAATTAAAAAAGACAGATATCGGCGTACTAGATGGAAAATTAAGTCTTAAACACCAAGCAACTTGATAGGTAATTGAGGTAAAATTTAAAATGGTAAGGATGGTGTGCGGTAAGCGGCATCCTTGACTATTATCAGATGGCGGCATACTTGACAGAAAATTAAGTCATAAACAGCAAAGAATTTGGTGACCATGTAATGGCTGGCATATTACAATTGGTATTTTTGGTATGGACCAGAATATTTCTTAATGTCGAGTGTTTTCAACTGTACTTGAAAGTATCTAATTAATTTAACTGGATTAACACGATTGCTAGTAATTTTTCTTAGAAAAATAATATAACCATTGTTGTGATTGTTTGCTAACATTCCCAAGTATACTATGATCAATTTTTGTAATTATTATTAAAATACGCAATACAAGCTATTACCAATGGTTGTGCAGATGAACAGGAGATTTAAGAAAACAATGGAGAAATAATTATTAATGATGCAATGTTCTTAGGTTTCCACGGCCACTCAGAATCTTATAATTTGTGTCTTCTGGAGTATTATGCTGTGTTTTTATGACCTTTCTGGTCGACATTTCGGTACCAATTGCAGGGTCCATCATCAGGTTATTGTAAGTGTTGGTGTTGTGGTTAAGTATTAGCTTGCAATACCGTGTCGAAAGCAGGGTGAGAACGTTGTCAGTGTGTGTTAAGTGTTGGCTAGCAATACCGTGTCGAGGAACGACAATACCGGTCGAGGTACGACACGGTATTGCTAGCAAATACTTCACACAACACTGACAACGTTCTCACCCTGCTTTCGACACGGTATTGCAAGCCAATACTTAACCACAACACCAACACTCATAATAACACATCAGCCCCGATGATGGACCCTGCAATGGGATCCGAAACGTTGGCCAGAAAGGTTGTAAAATCACGGCATAATAACCCAGAAGATTTATGATGCATACTCAACAATATAGACAGGGAAAATAAAATATATGAATTTATAATTGAAATTTAATAGCGAATGAGATAAGTACATAAAAAAAATAATTTAACTAAAATGGCTATTAGTGTTTTCATATTATCAGGTGTCGTTAAAAATGTACACTCTACGACTCATAAAAATTATCAATTTCGAACATTATCATTGAAAGGTTAAGTATTTATAAATTTTTCTTTCGGTAAATATTGAATCAAGCAGTGTTGTACAATTGTGAAGCACAAATATTTGGAGCACCCAGCAGAAAGGACATATTTTATATTGTGTAATATTGATGTGGTCAGCTGTGATTGATCTATCATTCAGATTGCACGTATTTCTTTTGTTAAGGTTGGTAATAAATCTGGAAAGTATGTCAGAATTTTTATTTACAAAAACAACTCCTATTTACAATGGAAAACTACGTTCCGAGTAAGCTATTTTTAGGATCTTGTATGCTGTACGAGTTTCACAAAAAAAAAATCGGCAACCATGGTAACCAAAAACATCTGTGCTATTTATGGTGAGTCTTAATAGTTTGTCAATGCCAAAAGTGGTTTTGAAAATTTAAGTCAGATTTTTCATCAGAAGACGACCCTAGAAGTGGATCACCAAAAGTCACAGACGAAAACTGCATAGCTGCGGAAGTCGAAGCCAATCTGAAAATGTCTATTCAGGATTTAACGGATAAGACGGGGTATTCGTGGTCAAGCACCAAACAAGGCATGTGGATACCACGAGCATTAAGCTAGGAGAACAACGCGCTGCCTCATACTGCTAAAATCACTTGGCACAAAATCAATGCACTCGGATGAAGAACGGTTCCACACCTAATATGTAGGTATTTTAACAATATAAATATCGTTAACTTTGCATTAACATAATAAATATAGCATTTTCGAAATGATTTATTGAAATATATGCAAAAATATGTATCTTTTTCACCACATTAAGGTTTTTTGATTTTGCAAATGCATCGCGATATTAATTTTTTTCGTATCTTGAATTTTGAACAAACAGGGTTCCGCATTTAATTTAAAATGTTTTTAAATTTTACTGTATTGCATATGTTTACTTTGGAATTTTAAATTGGAATGTACACTGAATGTGATGTTATTAGATCGCATAATATTATACTGTCAGAATAAATTGGCACAAATGTGGCTTCCTTTCAATAATTAGAATGATGTTCAAAGGCAACAATAAATAGGTTCATGATGAACACACCATATTTGAAACATCAGTTTAAATACGTAATACTTTGTTACCTAGTGCATCAATTTTGATACCTACTTAAAATTTCATTTTTGTAAATGAGCAACTGATAACTAGATATGTAAATTAAATGAAATTACTACTTCCACAGACAGAGCCATGGTTAGAAAAAACATGAAATAATTGCCAAAACTAGTTATGTACTTCAAAAAGTGAAATTTATTAATGTACACATAATATCAAACAAGTTTTAAATATATGAATTAATTATCAATTTGTTAGGCAGGCACCGCGTATCTATAGATGGGCAAAGATGCCATATTTTAAAGCAAAAATATATTAATACTTTATAAAGCATTCTTAATAATAATTGTAAACATTCTTCTGATATAATTGGAAAAAATTGCCTATATTTGGAAAAATTCTTCTATGGAATTACATCTAATTACTGTGATAATGAAAATAATCTTTAACACTTTCGAATTCTAATAATATTATTATAAAAAAATATATATTCACAGGAGTGAAAGCCACACAATACAGGTTTGATTGTGCTGACAGATTGTACATATGTATATTGTATTTCACACATAAACATCCCTGGCCAGAGGCTGGACTCACAAAGTAGCCCAAAAAAAACCACAATAGATACTGAACGGCCGTAAAAACCCATTAACATTTTTAACATCTAGGATAACATTACAATATGGAATGTGAAAATTAATGGACGGTATTTGGGTCTGTTAGAAGATAATTTTGGGAACCTAATAAGTCCTGTCCACAACAAACATCACCACCTATTGCGCGAATCTCATTTTCTGTTTAGAAAGTCACAATAATGTATCACTACATATTTAAATATATGGCTGCTATATGAGACATTTTACTGCATGAATTTTTTTATCTAAGTTTAGTAGATGGACCACTCAATTTTAAGCCGATGTTTGAATATGCAAAAGCTGTAAATGATTCGACAAATCATATCATTAATTGAAAAGTTATAATGCAAATGGTTCTGCTTATCTATACTAATATATAATAGGTAAAGTTTGTAAGTTTGGATGTATGAGGTAATATCCGAAACTACTCATCCAACTTCGAAAATTCTTCACCAATATTTAAAATGGACTTTCAGGGTGGACATAGGCTATATATTATCCTGTTAAAATAAAAGGGCTTTACGTGGTGACCTATTTTATAACTAAAGCCATGTATTCACTAGGGGACAAATCGCGAAACATTCCACTCGGCATGTCGCATCAACATCTACGCTCATGTTTCGGGGACAATGACGCGATCATTTGACGTGTACACACCGGGACTCGCATATCTTGTCGCGGAAATGAGGTTATGGATGACAGCTGCGGTATCTCATTTGGCGAAAACGGTGTTCCGCGCAATTCGAAATGTTTTTTTGGGTCGCAATTTCAAATTAACGAGGTTTTACTGTAGTAAATTGAATATTATTAAAAACAAGGTCCTTTTTGCAAATAATTATTGTTTTCCACGTCACGGAAATGTGGCCCTAGGAGGTTATGATGTCAACTGCGTATCTGTTTATATTAATGAGTTTATCGAAACGTAAGAGGAGAAAAAAGAGGAGAATGCGAAATTCTTTACTGCAAAGAAAAAGAAGAACGGACATTCTATGCGATCTTCGATCGATACAGCTCGATGAGTTCAAGAACGATTTCGTTTCCCCGCATTGTCATCTTGACAGATACAGCGCATGCGTATTCACTTGTAAACATACCACGTGGTACTGACGCTCCGCGGAATGTTGCAGTGAGTACGCTCGGGTACCGTGCGCATGGCAACGTTGCCACGGCACGTAGAAATGCCGCGCTATGTTGTGCGCGAGGTCGCGGAACAGTGCACGACGTTGCAACGTCACGTAGACTCTATGCCGCGCGTGCTGTTGAGGGACAATTTGTCCCCTAATGAATACATGGCTTAAAGTCGACGAAAAAATGGTTGAGCGACGCTTTTTTTATGAAAGCTGTCTTAACGGTAAGAGATATTTATATATATTCTATAGAGAAGTTGTAGAACTCAAAAAGTTCTATGAGAATCCATGACGACATATATTATACGTTAAGGTTAATACGAAAATTGTTAAAACATGAATAAAAGTTACTAAAATGGGCACAGTTAGTTATTAATAAAATAATATGTACATATCGCATTCCCGCAAATAGAGAGTCATAAGTCAAAAAATCTCAGTTTTGAGTTAAATATACAGAATTGTTCGGGAAGATCCACTCTATCTTCAAAAAAATCGTCATAACTAAGCTTCAATCGTACGCCGCTATGTGATTATGTGACTGTATTTGATTAAACGTTTTTTCGTCCACCTCTTTCTCAAACAGTGTCATTTCTGGACTTGGGTCGGGTGCACGCGCGCATATTTCATATTTCCATTCTCAAATACAGTAGTATATCAAAATCTGATATTATTTTAGAAGTAAAGTGGTGTTGAATACAATTATCACATCTCAAATAGAGTTGTAAATCAAAAAGTGATTGTTTTTGACTGAGGTAAGAGCTAAAACATAATATTTTACTTCTCAATTAAAGACATAAGTGGAAATATGACTTTATTTGAGAAGATATTTTAGCTTTCTGAATGAATACTAATTATTTAAATGGTATTATTTTGTGTTAATACAGTATTTTAGAATGCAATCGCAACAATCTTGATTTATATTTTAAGATATGTCCATCTTTGAGAAGACAATTGATACTTTCGCGTGTCTTATTTTGACATACGTCTTTGTTTGAGATAACTTTAAAAAGATTTATGGATAGGTATTAAGATTTGATTGTACTTTCAGATGAAGAAATATAATTATAATAATCGACGCACGATGAATATTTTGCAATTAGTATCAAACGCGAAGGAAGATATGAGACCTCCTCCTCCCACACCACGTTCATTTGGTATTTATTATATCCGATACATTTTGAATTACGTAATATAAATTTTAGTTTATAATAATACAAGCTTATGGTGGACTATACTATAATGTGCGTAAAATTGATGTTATATAGTTTCCGATGCTGAAAAACAAAAGGAAAATATTTCAGAAGAAAGAGCTAAGGATAATTTTACCCGTAACAGCAGTAATGAATTTTCACTGAATGGTATAAAAAAAATTGCATTACTACATAGGCTATTTTAGAATAAAGTTATATAATAATGATTATATGTCATTGTTTCATACTATATTATTTAACCCATAGTTTAGGCTGTAGTAGAAGATTCCCCGAACATGACATTTGGAGAAACTATTGACTATTATAGCAAAAGCAGAATTACAGTATCGGAAGCTGAAGCCGAAAACAGTGCAAATCTCTTTGTTTTTGATACGCCAAGTAAGTACCTACTCTTTATGTTATGCAAAAGACATAATTTGCTTTACTAACCGAACATCTCGGATTGACACTGCTCATATTATGTTTTACACAATAAAGGTAGAAATATTACATTTTTATTTATTATTTGCAGAGGAAACTGATGTTCTTGAAATTATACCCCCCGTCCAGAGTGAGTCAGAGATTAGAGGTGCAAGCTCAACATGGAAAGTTAATGAAACTTCAAATTTAACAAAGTTAAAGTTCCAACGTATTTCTTCATTTTTTTCTTCTTATGATGACTCATCTTCTGATGAATCATCTTATAAAGAAGACAGCGTTGATTCCGTCAAAGACCCAGATTTTATCCCTGCAGAGATCGGGCAGCTGCCAACAACGGCATCTTTAAATGAGTCACCAGCTGAAAGTCAAGAAATATGCCCACCAGATCAGCAGTCAACAACTTTGCCAGCGAAGCCTCTCAATACTAGAAAACGGAAAGCCATCCCTCAGGAATGGGAACAAAACCAAAGAAAAATGCTGAGAAATAAAGGCCTCGCTTACGTAACGACTCAGAAGAAAACTTCCAAAGCCAGAGAAATTAATCCTCCGTGTAAAGAAAATTGTCGCTTGAAATGTTCCACCAAATTCACGGATGATGAAAGAAAGGTCATTTTTCAAAACTACTGGAAGCTTGCAGACATCAATCGGCAGCGTGACTTCATAGATAAATGTACGGTTTCTGTCGATCCGAAATACAGATATACAAGAAAGGACAGCAGCAGGAAATTTAATAATGCTTTTTATTTCGAAGTTAGAGATAAAAAAGTCAGGGTATGTAAAAAAATTTTTACTGCCACACTCGATATTAATGACAGAGTAATTAGAACCGTCTTGGAAAAGAAAACTAACGTAGATACAATAACTGAAGACCTACGAGGAAAACACGAAAATCACAAAACGCGTCCCCGAGAGCATAAAGGAAGCAATTAGAAACCACATTAAGTCTATCCCACGCATCGAAAGTCACTATTTGCGGGCACAGAGTGAAAGAGAATTCTTTGATGGAGGAAAAACTATAACTTCCTTGTATAAAGATCATATAGAAGAATGCGAAAAAAAGAGCGAGCCTTATGCAAACCTCGTTATGTATTCAAAAATATTTAATAACGAATTTAACTTAGGATTCTTTGTCCCCAAAAAAGATAGGTGTGAACTCTCTGTAGCGTATGAAAATGCTACAGGTAACGATAAAACTAAGCTTGAAGAAAAATTTGTTAGGCACAATAATGAAAAAAAACTATCCTGGCAAGAAAAAGAGGCGGATAAATTGAAAGCTTCAAAAAACTTCGTGGTGGCTACCTATGACCTGCAGGCCACACTACCACTGCCACAGGGAGACGTGTCGGTGTTTTATTATAAAAGAAAGTTAAATAATTACAACTAGACAGACACTGAGTTGAAATCGGGAGGAACTAAATGCTTAATATTTTGTTATTTCATTATACATTTTGTCATTTCCTTACATTATGATTTGAAATAATAAAATCCTTGTTATAACTCAAAATTCACAGTATTTTATTTTAAAAACCTCTTAAAGTGAAATAAAAAAGAGTCACAACTCAAATTTTTCAAAAGGAAATGTAATGACTTCCATACCATACAAAAGCTTGTTTCTTTATGAATATAACAATATATAAGACTCAAAATAATGACCAAAGGAAAAAAAGAAAAAAAATAAAAACGTGATTTTTTTTCGTTTTTTCGCTTCCTTGTAAAATGCACTTTTTTGAGATATGACTCTATATTTGCGGGAGTGCGATATATTGAAAAAAAAAACACTAACCAGCGTGAGAACAGGTTTGCTGGGTGCAGGTGGCTGTGGTGGGGGTGCCCTGCTGCCCGCTCCCTGCTGTCTTTGTCCTTCGCTCCTCGGCTGTCCCAAGCTCTGCCCCAGCACCTTACTTAGCTGGCTGACAGATAGCTGGCCCGCCTCCCGCACTATGCCAGAGTCCACTTGGGTCACACTTTGGGAAGGGAACACCTTAGCCTTCTCTGGAGATCTCCTGGGGAGGGTATTTGATGAGAGAGGGGCCTTGGTAACCGATGCCTGAGAAGGAGCGCTGCTTTGATTGCCACCTATGAAAAATGAATTGCTTATTAATTAAAATATAATTGTTTAGCGGCAAATATCAAGAAAAATAAATGTTTGTCAACTCCAGTCATTTGATATGGTATTGAATTGTTTTTTTTGGATTTGAATTTGGACAAAACTGAGATGAAAATAGTATCTGCAATATTTTGAGCACTGAATGTCTAGAATTTTTCAGTCCAATTCATTCACACAAGAAACTATTCTTATTTTTTATTATTATTTATATTTATCTGTGAATTGTATAAAAATTGGTTAGTTAAATTATTTTTTAAAATTTTATGAATTAATTCTGTATTGTATCCATTATTAAATGCGATTTGTTTTATTGTATTTAATTCAATTTGAAAATTAGAGGGAGACAAAGGTACATTGACAAGACGATGTATCATTGAATGAAAACCTGAGTGTTTATGTGATAGTGGGTGATTGGATGTACTATGTATTATAGCATCTGTAAAAGTTGGTTTTCTATAAATTTTAAATTCAATTTTATTATTATTTTTAAAAAGTGTTAAATCTAAAAAATTAAGTGTCGAATTATTTTCTATATTAGATATATACAAATAAAATAATCAATATTTTTTAAACATGTCAATCTACAATGTTGCTCAATCAATTGAAAAAATAATAATTTTGTAATTATTCTGTCAAATTGACCTCTCTGACCAACATTTTGGATTTCATTGCAGGGTTCATCACCAGGGCCGATACCACTGATGCGCCCGATGGCTTTTTAAGATGACCAATAATAGAAGTCAATTATGAGAATTTGTAACTACCATATTGTCACTTTACGTTGTTATGTAAAATGACAGTGTGGCCCAGGGGAACAACTTTATTCCAAATTACCACATTTTATTTAAGTCAGTTTATATAAAATGTGGTAATAATAACACCAGCAAGCTGTCCTATAATTATTTATAAAACTGATGCCGTTATAATACAAACAGACACTTCCTCAAATGACAACAAAAATTGACATTTTGCATTACATATCATCCTATATATTCGGATATATTTTACGGCACATGCCATAATGAAGTTTATTTTAGGTGTTTTTTATTAAATATATTCGGAAAGGGTAATTTGAGTGAAAATGTAAGTTATTTTTATCCAGCAAAGTTCTGAACAACTTTTTCCGTAAGAAATAAATAAAATAATTTTTTATAACAATGTTGGGCAACTCGGAGCACAATTTTCTTCCGACATTTTTAATTTGCTTCTGGTTTGTGTCTTCTGGGGTATTATGCCGTGTTATTATGACCTTTCTGGCCGACGTTTCAGATCCCATTGCAGGGTCCATCATCACCGAAACATCAGCCAGAAAGTTCGTAATAACACAGCATAATACCCCAGAAGACACAAACCAGAAGATTCTGAGTGGCTGTGAAAACCTAAGAACATTTTTTAAGTTGCTGTGGTAAAAAATAATAAAACTTTTTTCATTATTTAAATTGATTTATCATTCTGACTAAATAATCATCACATGTAACAGAGTGGTGCGATTTAACTGTTTATGATGATGATGCATTTTCACATTGTAGAAATATTTTACAGATTATGTTAAACATTAATACAATAATAATGATAACTTATATAAAACATGTGTCTCGTAGCTAGTAGCAATTTTTTTTCTAATTACTGCAAAATTTTAATCATTTTATTTGAACAGTATCAAAGCAAATTATTTTTTTATATTCAATATAAATTACTTTCATGATAGTATTACATTTTACAAAAGATAAGCCAGAAATATTAATAAAAAAAAATGCAAACTTTGATGACGCTTATCCCCGTAAATGTTGACATTTCACCCAAAGTGTAAAAAATATTGTCTAATCAAAATTAAATGAGGAAGACTGCCTTGAAGTTTCTGCTACTGGCTGCTAGATACTCTATATTATGCAATATATTATATAATAAAGGCATATAGAAAATAAATACAACAAGCGCCCTTGGGGTGAGTATTCGCGAAAATGGCGTTATACAAGTTATCCAATTATTATTATTATTATTATTAATGTCATAAAACTGGTGAAATTTACTAAATTGTTATCCGTGGATTTCAAAATGTATGGTAAAAATTTAGAAATTCTAAAGTGTCATAACTTTTTCAATACTTGTATACCTGTCCTTGAAAAAATCGGAGTTACCTGCCAAACTCTTCAATTATGCTAGTGAATTTTGTGTTTGAATACTGTAATGTAATAATGTAATGATGTAAAAAAAATAAAAATTTCAATAGCTTACTACGTTTGTCATTTATTGGAACTGTAGTTTTCAGTTCTGTCAATACAGATTGAACGTCCAAGTAAAAAGGATGGTCTGCACTGAGTCGGGTTGAACAGGAAGAAGACGTACAACCCGATGCACTGTCATTTGCCTCAAAATCTACAGAGCAATACATGCTGCTTTTGTAACGAGATGTACTCGCACAATGAGTACGAATATTTTTGTTGACTCCTTTTTTATATACAAAAAGATTTTTCAGGTTTTGGAATTTATTTCTTATTTTGGAGAGATAATTTGTCCAAACATTATTATCCTCGGTGCTACCGTTTGCCTGGATTTTGGATCTGGTCACCTTGCCAAAACTCCTTGTACTTGTGCCATCGTCGTAAAATATTGGAAAGGGGAGGGAATCTGCAGGGTGGCTGCCGGCAAACCTCAAAGAATATTTTTTATCGGTCTCCGAGCACATTTTAATTATACTTTGAAGATATTTTCTTTTCTTTCGGTACTTCTTAGATTTTTTGCAATAGTCCGCACATTCACACAGCGATAGGTACGCAGATTCTATGACTCTCTCACTAAACAACACTTCGCAAATTTCACATATATCATTATCGTTTAGGACCTTACTATTATTTTGAACAAATGTTAATAATTCTTCAATTTTAATTTGTTGCACATGCCTCTCGTATTGCAAATTATTCATTTTAACAGTGAAATATTATGAAAACACAAAGCAAATATAAATATAATTTTCATTTGCGACTCGTACGATGTGATCGCAATAAAGCGTATTTCAGAACTGTTCATAAAATTTAAAATGTTTATTGAAGCCGGTATATTAAAACAATATGTGTGAGTGCTGGGGTAAATAAAGTATGAATTCAAAACAATCAGATTTTATTACAAGCACAAGAAAATTATTACAAATATGGGAAAATGACAAAAATATTATTTTTTTTTAAATAAAAGAAGAAATATGTAATCAATTTAAAAATAATTAAGTATTTTCAGAATAAATTTATATCTATTTGATATTGAAAGAATATAATAAATCAAAATAATGTTATTAAAAAACCGAGATAAGTGTGTGTATATATGTTACAGCGAATTTGCATTTTTAGTGAGACTATACTTTCACTAGTAAAAATGTACTTTTCCCGGTCGGGCAGAGTGGGGGCAGTGAAAACATCTAAATCAACGAATTCTCAGATTCACTACACATAATCCGTGAAAATACGTTACTCAAAGCATAGACAATATATCGGTGAAACCATCAATTTGTACACGTAATTCTTAAAGCGTAGAAAGTATAAAGGCGGCACTACACTAGACGATTTTTATTCATTTTGCGGTCCTATTTTAACTCCTAAATTAAAATAGGACAGCGGCACCGCAAAACGAATACGAATCGCGAAGTAAGGTGTCGGCTGAAAGATCGCGCACTCGGGTTTTTTATGATATCTGACGACTGCCGGAACAAAACGAGGTTATGTCACCATGTAAATAAATATTGGGGGGTTAAGGGAAAATTTTTATTAATGAATATGTATTTTGTCAATTAAGTTTATTAAATATGTTTTTTTTATAACAATACAACAAAAGTTTATTTCTTACAAATATAGAAACATAAATAAACATACACCCGGTATTATTAATTTTAAATGAACCTTTAAAAGTACGTCAAGTAACAAACACTCGATGCGAAAAATACAAAAATCAAAGAGATTCTAAGTCATCATTTACGTTTGAATTCATTCAGATTCTTCCGCATTTCCAATTTTCTATCTTTTTATCAAAAATGTGTCTAATGTCGTTTGCGTTTCTTGTTTGCGCACGTGTAAGCACGGGTAGTAGACGTACAACATAAAGTGCGCGGTTTTTAAGTTCGCAAACTTACTCGGCTCGACGTCGGTGACAGACGTGAAGCTTGCTCGCACCGTATCATTTTTATGAGTTTAATCGACTGTCTTTTGAATTATAAGATGATCAGAATTTCGTAAGTGTTCGCGATTAAAATTTTAAAAATATATTACGTTTTAGTTACCTACCTAAACTAATCATTGAATATCAAAGACCAGTCCAGAAGTGTGACAGTTCGAGAAACAGAACTATCGCCACAGAATAGAGAATATGCTATCGCTCAAAGGATAAAAATTAGAAATACTGTCGCTTTGTGATGACTTTGGACTAGACTAGTGTAGAATGAGACACAAAACGCAAAATAAATTTTGAAAAACAAGGTCCATGTGCCATTAGAATCTTGTTATAAAATCATATAATGAAGAATTGGTGCAGACGAAACTTTCAACACTTCAAAATGACTATTTTAATAATATCCGTTACCTACATAATGTTGATTTGCACAGAAGAAATTAATAATGCAGTAAGAACCTTGTTCACGCAATGACTTATTAAATTGTTATTCAAGGCCCGGTTGTTTCAATTTGGATAAATAAAAGTTCGTTTAAAAGCATAGATTTTTACGGAAACGGATTTCAGACTTGTCAAATTTAATTTTTGACAGTTCGGAAACCAATAAATTCACTAGTAAGTGCAAGTTAAAATATTGTATTCATTTCTATTGGTGAAAAACTCTTTGAATATGTTAAGAATGACCTTGAATATACTTTCTCTAAAATGCTAGTGAATGATGGACTCACTAGAAAATCAGATTCACTGTAACATACATACTTATATATACACTATAATATGTATATATATATATATATATATATTATATATAATATTTATATATATATTTATATACTTAAATATTCAGACAGTTTGGTTGCAGAAAATTAACAATTACTTAATGATGCGCTATGAATAAGTTACACATTGCTAAAAAGAACATTCTTTCACAAAAGACGGTTCTATTTATCTGCGTAATGGTTGAACTCCAGTCAATTTCATTATATTTTTAATATCTTAATATGATGCATTTTGACTCCTCTTGTGTAAGATTTACCACAATTATCATCAGGATATATACCTGGGACTGGGAATATACTAGGGACTGGGACTGAGAACCTGGGACACAAGATAAAAATGAACAAAGAAAACCAAACAGCAGAACTACCAAGACGAAAAGGAATGAGCTGGGCGGCTTTTGACAAACTGAAACATATCTCCGAGAATAAAGAGTCCAAACTAGCCTAAAAACAAGTCTTTGAATCGTGCATACTGCCAGTGATGACATGTGGAGTGAAGACAATGGCCCTTACAAAGAAAGGTGTAGAAAAGCTCAAATGCACGCAACGATCCATGGAGAGATCCATGCTTGGAATAAGCCTAAGAAATAGAATAAGAAATGATGAAATTAGGCGCAGAACTACAGAAGTGGATATAATGAATCTTGTAGTGAAGCTAAAATGGGAAGATCAGGTTGCAAAGCAAGATGCTACAAGATGGACTCCCAGAGTTCTGAAGTGGAGACCTTGGGAAAATAAAAGAGGCGTCGGAAGACCTCAAAAGAGATGGGCCGATGACAACTGCTGTGGGGGAAAAGAAATGGTTACAATTAGCAAATAACAAGGAAGGATGAAATGGTATGGAAGAGGCCTATATTGTGATGTCACATCAGCCCTGATGATGGACCCTGCAACGGGATCCGAAACGTCAGCCAGAAAGGTCGTAAAAGCACGGCATAATGCCCCAGAAGACACAAACCAGAAGATTCTGAGTGACCGTGAAAACCTAAGAACATTCTTAACAAGATTGTTATAATAACACACTCAAAAATAGACTGAACGTCCTTATTCATGTTCACATAAAGATCCGATGAGAAATGTCAAGACAAATCAATATTTCTATCTATGGCATGAATAAATAAAAATATTGACTTTAGTTTAATGTTTGGATACTTTGAATGAAGAAATTAGTGCAAAACAAACTGATTTCTATAAACTTTTGAAATGTTATACTACTAATGTGTGTACTAATTTTATTCAATATACAGGTGTCTAAAGCTGCTAGCAAAAACTTCAGGGGAGGAATAACATCAGGTTACTACAATGAACACAGATTTTACAGTGAATGCATGGGAAAACAGATGCTTGCGAATGATGTTGCGTTGTGTACATGTTATTTTTTTAAAGTAAAATAAATTTTATATTATTTTCCAGTCTTATTTTTGATTTTGCATCATACTTTTCTAGTCAAAATGGTTGTTTTGAATACTATGTTTATATATACTATGTTTTCATTTTTTGATGTGTTGTTTCATAATAAATAAGTGGTTGTATTTTTAAAAGACAATGATGCTGTATGGATGCCAAAGTATGATAAGTTAATAATGTGACACACAGAACGTTAATACATTTATAACATAGAAATAATTACCTGTACCCTGTGGAAATCTGTTACTTGAATGTGTTATATTTAAATAATTTGCTGTTACACTAGATGTCAGACACATGAAGAATCGTATTATAAAATCCAAAATTAAGCACGATCTTGTGAAGATTGTGTACTTTTGCTAGTATACAGGGGTGAAATGACTTGTATGAAATGAAGTACAAATTAATAAAATGTACATTGTTCTTCAAATTATTGTGATTGTGATACAAAACTTTGTTTTAAATAGTTGTGAGTAAATAAAGTTACATAATCTGACACAGATTAATAATACAATCCATGTTTTTGTAAAAAATTCAAAATAACAAAACAGTGTTGAAAGTGTACCCATAATTATTTGAGATTTAAAGTTTACAGTAATTGCATTATTGTTGTTAATTACTATCAAATTGTCCTTAGAATGTACTCCCCCTATCTCCACCCACATCTTCCTGGTGAAATGTGTTAAAAACAAATTACTTTTATGTGTATTTCATTTAAATATCAAGTTAGTGACATTTTTACCATGAAGATAGGAGGCTGCAGAGGATAAAATGCTGCACACATATCTTGACCCACCACTCTTGGCTCATTCACTTTCATACATCTCCTCATGACGGTCATTGATTGTTGAACTGATTGCTTCTAACATGCCAGGTATTTCGTGAACGTCAAATGTTCCTGTTGCATTCAACATCACCTAATATATTTTTTATCATCCTCTACTCACTCGGATGTTTCATCGAAATCTACATTTATTTGACCTCGCTTTTAAGGGCCAATTGTTTTGCATTGGGAATGAAGGAATTGACTTTCTTATTGTATTTATTTGTGACGAGGTAGGCGGCACTTCTTACCATAATTATTTGTTAAACACAATCTTCTCTCCTTTTTAATATCTCCCAATCACTTCATTACTCTATTATATTTACATAATACCATTCAATATTACTTTGTATTATTTTATCAATAGAGCTCAATTTATATTGCGATTTACAAATAAACATGTTATTGCATAAGTGCAAATAGGTAAAAAATATTTTTTATATCATTATTCCCCTTTTTTGAACACGAGAGATAATTTTTCGTATTGAAAGATATTAACATCTCTTAAATTTTCATCTTTTTCTACATGTGCCATGTTCTATCGAAAGTTGGCGATCAAGTTGCAGAATGCTAATTAATGCCGTGCAAAATATATAAGATCTCCAGCATTTTGGACATTGATATGTTGAGGTTACGCTGCCAATACAATCTAAACCTCGGTTGCACTCTATCTTCTCCTGAGAATGTATCTGAAGTATGCAGCTTATCTTCATATGCTAGTTCATATTAGTTCTCTTGACTTATTCGTGTACCTCTTTATTGATATGTGGTCAACCCAAGAGATACTTAGCATCGCCCCCAGCTTTTCAGTTGTGGTTTTGTGTAATGTCGAGACCACGCCTCCAGAGCAGCACGGATGTGACAGAATTTTCCCTACAAAGGATTTTCAGATTTATGTGTCGATTGCAGAAGGGATTCTTCATTTTCACAAAATTATTTCTTGCCATCAAAATTCTTATTTTGATTTTAAAGTCAGCAGCCAAGGTACTTGACCATTTTACAGGGTGGCGCAAAATGGCGTTATGGTTTGAATGTTTAATAACTTTTTAAATTTATTTATATTTTTTATTTTTATTTCAGAAGAATGAAGAAAACTTGGGGAATTTGAAATGGAACACTACACAACAGAACAGCGATCAACAATTGTTGAATTTTATTTTGAAAATCAATGGTCAATTGTTTTGACGCAACATGCTTATCATCGTTTTTTTAATGTGCGTACTGGACCTTCAGCACCAACAAATAAATAGCCTGGTTGCAAATTTTCGACAACATGGTACAGTAAGAGACCTTCCATTTACCGGAAGACCATGTGTGGTCCACACGGAAGCAAATATCCAACGTGTTGTGAATAGCGTGCAGGACAGTCCAGAAACATCAATAAGAAGACGTTCGGCACAACTGGGGCTATCAAGGAGGTCCGTTCAGAGGATTTTATCCACATTGCACATGTTTCCATATAAGGTTCAGCTTGTGCAAGAATTGAAGCCGATAGACTACCAACAACGGTTTGATTGTGCCATTTCATTCCGACAAAAAGCAGAAGAAA
>JADDOH010009225.1:0-16825 GCA_016648135.1 Agrypnia vestita | reverse complement strand
AACAGACACGACAGCCATTAAATACACGGAACGCGAAAAACAAATCTTTTAATCTGTCTGAGACGCTTCGTGGGAGGAGAGGAAGATCGATGGACTCGGGGTGGCTTGCGGGGAAACGGAGATGTTCTTGCTAAGTATTATTTAGCAAAAATATTGCCACTATCAAGATTTCAGAAAAAAAGTTGTAATGTAAATATCGCATGTATATGCTATTTCTGTGTCTACAAAGTTATTGTATAACATAATGCCGCAAATGTTGACGTTTTAAGTTTGACAGGTTTGAAATTAATGAATTCAAACAATCAGAAAGCTCTAAAACGTAAATTAACGTTAAGTTATTCACAATTATGAATAATCAGCTTTCTAATTTATTAAATTCATTCTTCATATTTGTGAATAACTTAAGATTTATTTGCGTTTTAGAGTATTCTGATTGATTGAATTCATTAATTTCAAACCTGTCAAACTTAAACCGTCAGAATTGGCGGCATTAAAATGTTATACAGTAACTGTCAAGATACATAAATACCAATATTACTTTATTTCAGAATACGACCGAGTATCTTGTAGCTAGTAGCAAAATCTTAAAGGGAGTCTTCTTGATTAAATAGAATTTTTTTACACTTTTTGTGAAATTTCAACAATTAAATAGATAAGCGACATCAAAGTTCGTATTTTTAAAAATATTTTTGACCTATCTCTGAAAAACGTTGGCGCATGATGAAAGTAACTTACGTCGAATATTAAAAATTCATGCGCTTTTATATTATTCACATAAAATTAAAACCGTCGAAAAATTCCATTTTATTTGACTAGTATCAAACCAAATAAATTTGTAATATTCGGAATAACCTATTTTCGTGTAATTGTTCTTGCTAAAACAAAACATCATTTGTAGCACACTGTAAAGCTTTCCAGTGTGGGAAAGCGTTTCGATGCTATTTTAAGGAACGTGTTATACCGGAACATCTAATGACAACATTAGCAACTATTAATAAATTTTAATCCATTCATCAATTTACCTATATTCACATGAATGACTGAATTAACTGAGTTACACAAATCACTTTGATATTGAGTGAGGCGTAGTTCCTCGTAAAATGTCAAATGTAACTAAATGTGGGTGCATGTATATGACATGTCAGTTAATGATATAACAATCATCAACTTATTTGTTCGTTTGGAATACATAAAAATGTTAATTAAGGTCGTTCGGAAAGACGCATGGTTAGGTACATCAGACATTAGAAGGCTTTTTTAACAAAATAACTGAAGATGTATGAATGGGAATTGTTTGTATGGAGTGTGGCATTCTACAATATATATTATTGATGGATTTAGTTATCATTGTAGATATTATTCATTTGATACTCTCGAAATTCGAGTATTAAAATATAAAACATGTTCAAACTCAAGTAGTGATATAATACAGTTTATGTTTTCCATCCATTTTAGTATTCTCTTCCTGTCACAGATCAATAACCGAGCGATGATAAATCAATAGCATGTACTCAATATAGACATCTTCAAACCCGTCATCTTTGACGGGTAGCAGCTTGTTAAAAAAATATTAAATCAAAGAAAAAAGTTTTCGCGGTGACCCGATATTTTAGGCGACGATGCTGACGGGGGACTGTAATCAGATCCCCTCGCTGGGCACACAGCACACAGTGCCATCTACCGGCCGCTGGAGGCGTTAGGAGCCGACTGACACCTATGTTATTTTAATAAAGTCGGCATCGAGCAGGGCGGCGCATACACCAACACACAAAAATGTAGGGTGGTATTTTTTCAACCATTCGATAGTGACTCGGTCAGCGGCGTAATGGTTAAATGGGCGACTTGGAGAGGAGGGCTGATTGGACCACATTTATCTTTATTCCATCCGAAGAGGCCTGTTCAGGCTTTGAGCGAAGTAGGCTTTCGAAATTCGGGTTACAAAAAAATCAAAAGTAAGAAAATCATTAAACATTGTTATATGCAACTGTTTACAATCCAATTCTGTTACTGAATGCTACTGGACTGGAGGAATTCTGGACTGGAGGAGTTCTGGACTGGAGGAGTTCTGGACTGGAGGAATTCTGGACTGGAGGAGTTCTGGACTGGAGGAGTTCTGGACTGGAGGAATTCTGGACTGGAGGAGTTCTGGACTGGAGGAGTTCTGGACTGGAGGAGTTCTGGACTGGAGGAATTTCTTTGTCAAATACACATGCGCATAGCTCCAGTAAACAAACAACAGTTCGCAAGTTGGACTGGTTGGAAGGTTCCTACGCAGGTTGGAAAGCCCTGTTGAGTCTTATTAAAAAACTAGCTGTAAACCGTCAAAAATGACGGTACTTTCACATGTCGGTTCCTAAGGAATAAGGAATATTTAAGTAGAAAAAAAAAGAAAAAAAAATTACTATAAGGAAATTACGGACGTTACATGATGTTACGATGGACGGACAAAGAAATCATTATAATTGGAATTGGGATGGAACGTCCGGAAAGCAATATTTTGTGGCTTACCTTATTAAATGTGTAAAAACGGCGACAATTATATTAAGTTTGATAAGTTTATCCAATATGACTATATTGGTTGCTCTTGTGGTAATTTGTTAAACTTTTTGTCGCATTAGATGTCACATATGAAGATGTACAATCAAATCCAACATATATTGCCAAATCAATCGAAAATGTTAAATTATTTTTAGCATTAACATTATATTAAGATTGAACTCACCGTTCCTGTTAATGACGTTAAAATTAAAATATCGCGTGAAATTCAATTATTGCGAAAACGCAGTAAGCTTTGTGTTAGCGTGTAAACGGCGATATCTAGTAGCGTTAATGATGGACATTGTTACATAGAGATTTGTTTTTTAATATAGTGAAGATTAAATGTTTTTGCTAGTATATCCTCCTCGGACCCAAAGGATAATCAAAATCGGTCCTTTAATTCATCTTTAACGAAAAAAAATTTACAGTTTTTAAAATATTTCAAGTTCTGGATTCAATATACCACTAATAATATCTATTGATGGTTAGCTTAACTAATTCGTAAAAAGGCACAATGCGATACATTGATATGAGAGATTTTTTTCCAAATGTCGATCTGTGTATATCTCCTACAGGCGACACTGGGTCTGAGAATGTTACGCTGTACGTAACGGGCAAAATGATTTCATACAAAATAAAGCACAAATCAATTTTTTATTTCTTTTAAAACAAACTTGAAAAATGTACAGAGCGTCATTAAACATGTTCTATGCAGGGATGATAATATTCGTAATACACGTATATCCGATAAGTGCAACCGAAATAAAAAAAAATCAAACCAGCCACGCACGAGTTGGGTTTTCAATTTTTTTGATCAAAATATGTACCAAAATGTTTGCGTCCGTTCGAATTTACTCCGAGTATAGGGCCGGGTTGTAGGCGGCCGGACGGCGATTGGCTGCCCGACGCTTTTGTTCCGACCTTAGAGTATATACAATCCATAGAGACCATATTATTTCGAAACTTGTAAGAATTTTGTTAAAAGAGGCGTGGTCATTCGGTGAGACTGGACAATTCATTTCTAACACGTGTTTGTAATTTCTTGCTAAATCAGGGCTACCACTAATGTACGATTCTCTGTGAATTCTCTTACAATAAAGTAGCAATAAATGATAATGCCTTTTATATGTGGGTACATCTATTTATTTTAATTTATTTTATTACAATTTTAAGTATCACCACAACAATAATTATATAAGGTACTGCAATAATAATAATTATAATCGAGGATTATTTATACCATATCAAACATAAACATTTAGATATCTGCATTTGTACAAATATTTAGAAAATTACGTTATTTACATAATATACATTGTTTGTATATACACATAAAATACATTGTTTGAAAAAACAATATGATGAAGTACATTAATGGAATTAATAATAAATTGCACGTAAACACACAATAATTTATCGAAAATACGGATAACAAATCTGTCAGCTCTGCCGTTCTCTGCCCGAGTTTTGAAACTCGGGCAAAGAGAACCCTTACAAAGCAATTAAAGACGTACCCGACCGGGTGATCTTTTTTGTCCCTTTTTGTCTTATGTGTTACTATATTGTTAAAACTGAGTAAGCTTTATGTTACCACGCGTACGGGTTTGGTAAAATGTTTAGTTATCCCTCTATGGATTGTATATACTCTAAGGTTCCGACAGCGCGCCCACCTGGCGCGTTCACGGTTCGCTTCCCGTCGTGTTCTCTTTTTTCTTGGTCACGTCGGCGGAAGTGCCCGCGCTTCCCCGTTCTGACGAATGTTTACACAACCCATGGGTACAGAACAAGTTGAAAATGATTTAATTGGCGAGGATTACGTTTAACCTTTGAGTGCGCCTGGCACTATCGTAAATTTTACGACAAATACGATTGTTTACGAAATAACATCACCACGCAATAACATTATTTTCTTAGAACTATTTTCACATTATAAATTGGCTGTATTGACTGCTTATAAATAAGTTGTATTGACAGTTTTTTTTTTGTGTGTGAGGACTTTGGAGTGAAAAGTAAACGACGTCTAATGTCTCTTTCATATAGGTGTTACACGTTTTTGATTTATTTATTTTTATTTATACTTTTGATTGTTTTAGTTCGTATTTCACAAGAAGATGTCGTCATGGTTCGTATTTTTATTTTTCCTTAAAATGCATTTTTGACTTTTGTGTACGCAATATAAAATTTAAGAAAATAGTAAATCTACCTTTTTCAGAGAAAAAATTGACGTTAAAGTGGACAAATACATTCATTTTATATGTAAAGCAAAACTTCAAACAGCTCTCGTCGATATATTACAATACATCAATTAATTATTAAAATCTGATAATATATTTATGGTTTTTGTGTTTAATTTGTAGAACTCCATATTTATTTTTAGTACGAACATTAATATAGGGCCTCACCACAAATATCTAATTACTCTAAAGGGGAAGGGGTAACTTAAAATTTTATAAATAAGTCGTTTGTACGTGGTATATCCACCGTTTGATAATGGCCTTGCAAGCCGAAACAGCTGTAAATTTAAAAATAGTTAACCCGCAAAACTTAACAATAATATTTATTAAAATTTAATTTATTTTAAATTTCAGTAAAAATAATTGATATTCATTAAATTTAATTCATTTTAAATTTTATTAATAATAATTACTAAAATTTAACTTATTTTAAATTTCGCAAAAAAAAACGATATCATGCGAGATAAATCATCTCATAAGTATAGGTGTCGAAGGTTCCAAGTTCAACCTTGTTGATGTTTATCACGTGACATGTAACATTTAGTTTATGGTAGGCATGAGTTATACGTTTGAGTGACTGTTGACTATGTATATTTAAAAATTTAATTTAAACCGAGTCTTAAGCCATGTATTCACTAGGGGACAAATCGCGAAACATTCCGCTCGACATGTCGCATCAACATCTACGCTCATGTTTCGGGGACAATGACGCGGTCAATTGACGTGCACACACCGGGACTCGCATATCTTGTCGCGGAAATGTCATCCGATGAGGTTATGGATGACAGCTACGGTATCACATTTGGCGAAAACGGGGTTCCGCGCAATTCGAAATGTTTTTTTGGGTCGCAATTTCAAATTAACGAGGTTTTACTGTAGTAAATTGAATATTATTAAAAACAAAGTCCTTTTTGCAAATAATTATTGTTTTCCAGACGTCACGGAAATATATCGCCCTATGAGGTTATGATGATAGCCGCGTATCTGTTTATGTTAATGAGTTTATCGAAAAGTAAGAGGAGAAAAAAGAGGAGAATGCGAAATTATTAACTGCAAAGAGAAAGAAGGACGGACATTCTATGCGATCTTCGATCGATACAGCTCGATGAGTTCGAGAACGATTTCGTTTCCCCGCATTGTCATCTTGACAGATACAGCGCATGCGTATTCACTTGTAAACATACCACGTGGTACTGACGCTCCGCAGAATGTTGCAGTGAGTACGCTCGGGTACCGTGCGCATGGCAACGTTGCCACGGCACGTAGAAATGCCGCGCTATGTTGTGCGCGAGGTCGCGGAACAGTGCACGACGTTGCAACGTCACGTAGACTCTATGCCGCGCATGCTGTTGAGGCACAATTTGTCCCCTAGTGAATACATGGCTTTACTCTTGAATATATCCAGCGTTCCTGGATTGAATTCTTGTTGTAGTAATCAATCATTCTAGGGAGAGGAGATGCATAATTAAGGTCAGTATCATAAAACACAGTGTGAAATAGGCGTAGAGATCGAAATGATCATATATAGCACATCACACATTGACAAAAAATATGTATATAATGATTGATTATTCATATTTCAAAAAAAAGTGTTGACCGCGTCTGTTATAATTAATTCATAATACATAATTCGCGTTTGTTTGTATAACAGGTTGGTAAATATCGAAATAAGGTTCGTCATGTACGTTCTACGTGACTCATACTAGGATAGGTAAACATTATTATATTGTATGCCTTCAAAACAAAAATAAAAGAGTTCCTCGCGGTATGATTATCCAAATGCGAAGGTCGCGCACTGCTTGGCCTGGGGTGAAACAGAAGTGAAGTGACGTCAAAGTCAAGGCTACGTGGCTCTATAAAAGTAAAAAGGACTGACTACTCGTAAGAAAGTAAAATGTATTTTAAAAATAGTTAATGAGAGAAATTTTAATGCAGCTAATCCCAAATAATAATAATTTCGAATGTCCATCCGTAACCGTGACTATTATAGAATCCAAAGGCTGAACTCATTCCGTCTTCAAAATTAGTGTGTTTTCAAATAGTGCCTACACATAAAAGTTTACATTTTAGATTGATTTTCCGATACACTTTTTTGTTTCGACTAATTCATATATAAATAATAATTAATTATGTTGAAATTCAAAAAAACTAACCCATAAAAAACAAGTTTTTTATTATACTCCCTTTCTCATCTGTATTGTTTCCAATTTGATATTCTATCAACATATAGCCGACTGATCGGACCCATGGCTCAAGTAAGACTAGTTGAAACAGGTTTCGTGCCTTCTCCACGCGTCGGGCTCCTTTCTCATTTGTAAGTAAATTTCGAAAAATCCAAAATTATACTATAATAATTTAAAAAATTTAACGAAAATTTGTTAAATCATGCAAAATTTCAGCTCGATTGGATCACGGGAAAAGGGTTAAAAATCGACCCATAGTTTTTTCGGCAGACAAGCAGACACGCCGACAAGCAGACAAGCAGACGCTACGAGTTAAAAGAAAGGGAGTAATAAAAAGTCCGCCATTGTTGACGGGTTATAATAACTAATATTTATATATTGTAAAGAATTGTCAACTGTAACGAACTCTGAGCCATGTAATTTTTGCTCAAAAACTCTTTTTGTACGACGAAACAATTTTTAATCCACAATTGTCGTAGCTAAATTAAAGTTTATTCTGAAATTCATTTTGTAAATATTGTTCAAAATAGATTTAAAATCTAATTGTGGCGTAACATATTTTCCTATAAAGGCAATTTTCTAATTATTGTAAAGTTTTCAATTGTAATTGTTATCTAATTATGCACCTATTTTCCATATTCTCGAATTCTCAAAGAAAGGGAATAAGACTGCTTCTATCAGGCCTCATATACATATATGTATGAATATACATACTTAGTGATAGAGACAGCATCCACTAAATATCGCTTTATCACCGAAATATTGTAAAAAGGAAAATGCTGTAGTCTGTAATGAAGTAAGATATGAAACGTACGAAGTTATTTAGGGAGGAATAGATAAAAATTGTTAATCAATTAGTGTATATTATAGATATCTCACAGAGACGAAACTGTATTAATTATGGGAAAGTAGGTATAGAAGTCATTTGGGTGTAACAGGACTTATGACCTGTCTTTTTATGGTTGGCTTAAGTGATCACTTTACACAATTGTAACATTCGCCATTTCCACCCATGATAGAATATACCATGCTTATTCATTTTTTGGAAGTTGTATATATGTTCAAATTGCGTGAAAAGCTTTCATATATGAGTTGTAAGCGCCTTTTCCATGCGGCCTGTACAAAGCCATTTTCATTCCCCTAAATCCCCACAGATGTCGCTAATGAGAAAATCTACATTGATTTTTTACGGAATTTTGGGAGCAATATACTTTATTTTAATAATGTCTCTGTGACATAAATCCAGCACTGTTCTGAAAGATTTGAACAAACTCAAAATATTCTGAATAAAAATTGTAAATTAAATACAATTAAATTAAAACAATCAAAATGTCTATATTCGTAATGACTCAAGGGTGATACAATCATTCGTATCACTTACGACGTCAAGCGTAGAAAAACAAACAGAAATAAAGAAACAAGGAACTGTGACATCACAGTCACCAAATATGATATAATCAGGGCGCTAATCGCACAGGTAATATTGAGGTACGGCTGCACCCAACCCATTGTGACGACGGGAGAATTAAAAGGAGATACATTTAACGACGCGTTTCCCAACTGTACGGCAACACCGAAGTAAAAAAGCCCGGTACATGTTTCGTCACGATCACCTATGACTTTTAGAATGTCGAACCCTTTCCCTTCTATGCGTCATTATATTTAATACCGGGTGTTCACAAGATTACTCCGCTCCGCCGGCGCTGGGCGTGTTATCTTAATGTCAAAAGCAATTGCGCGCCGTTCCCTTTCTTAAGTGGATACTTTGACTCGCACCATCCATCATCCATCAGGACGCACCGTAGGGGTGTGGATTCTCGGAAAACTAAATACCCGTGACGACAACATTATCTAAAAAAAATCTCATATGTGAAACACCGATGAATTTCATCCTCTCACACGGGAAAATTGATTCATTTCATTGAAACGAAGTATCAATTTTATTGGGAAAGTGCATTCGTGACCGTTTTGGCCATGAATAATACAAGACAGAATATTACATTGAAAATCTTTGTGTTGTTGCAAGAACTGTAGGTTACCTAAATTAAATAATACGGGATGGGGCAGAGAAATTGAATTCAAAAAAACTAATGCAGATATATATTTAATTATTTAAACAGCAGCATGTACAACATTTAAATTTTATGTTTACATAGTTTTGAAGGTAATATAAGGCGTTATTTATTTTATCAACTACTCAAACCCGACAAAAATGACGGTACTTTTATATGCTGGTTTCTATAGAATAAGTATTTATTTATTTATAGCAGACACCCATGAAATAGCAATAACGACTTTTACCAAAATATTTGTACATTTTTTTTATTTTCCCTGCCGGCAGTTAATGGTACTATTTTAAACCCTGGCGATTGTGCGGGGCGGAATATGAAATGGTTCGCGTCTTTGCTAAGTCCTATATGTACTGTATTTTGCTAAGTCCTATATTTACTGTATCACGCAGTTCGGATTTGCTGACCTGGGATTCAAGCCCCACCTCCGGCCGTTTAATTTAGTTTTTTTAGGCGTGAATTCTAACGAAATTACGGAAGTTACACGAAGTTACGGACAGACTGACGGACGGACAGACAGACAACGAAATTATTGTGATTGTATATATAATGTTTCGTGCTCGGGACTTATTTACGCTCTTGTAAGATGAAATGAGCAGCTTGTGCGTGTTATGCGTACAGTTCACAGGGAAGGAAGTAAGAAATGGAGTTTTATTATTTTTATTTTTGACATTGTAAACTATTCTCTGTTGGAAAGCAGTAGCTAGCATTGTACTTTACGGACTGTGTAATATAAAGTATGTTTATTTTAGAGGCAGAGAACTTCAAATTGCAATAAAGCACAGAAAAATATTTTTAATATCCATGACATTAACTTTATTTGACAGATAATTTTATGGCATTAACATTTTAATATAATTTCGGGCATGCGGCCGTCGTGGCTGGCGCGTACATGGCGTAATCTGGAGGTCTTAGGTTCACTATGCAGGTATACAAAACGTCAAAACATTTTTTTTTGCGCGAGCTAAAATGTTTACACATCAAACACACGTAAAGCATCAGTACTTTGTATGAAACATTCCTATGCCTATAAAATAAATAAAGTCGGATAATCCACACCGCACACGTATCAGAAACACGGTTCGGTTCAGCGGGCACAGTCGCTGACGAACAAGGAGTCCATTATTTTCCAGGTGTTGGTTTATCTGTCGATGGACAGATTACCCAGCTGTTCGCAGCGGTGAGCATTGTCACCAAGTTTATTTGGAAAGATTTTGCAACACCGCGTAAGTGGGACGCACAAACACAAGTGTACATCGCGTACGAAATTCACATCACTGGTCGTGGGACACGGACAGTAATTATATGACAATGTTTATGAAATGGTACTACATTTCTGACACCGATATACATTTTTCACATGACTCAAAAGTAGTCCGTGGAGATGAGACTTGTACACTGTGCCTTTGTTATAATACAAAAAATTTCCACGTCTGACGAAGGCCCTTCATGGGTTCATTTCCCTCCTGAGGATTCGTTCTAATGGCGTTAAAGTATGACTAGAATACGGCAACTGTCAGCGCAGGCGGTTTCCGCGCGGATGTCTGGCCCTTAAAGAATTGATTAAGGATAAATTATAGAAGTCTCACAGAGGCGAAGCTATTCATATATGAGAAAAGTGGATGGACGTATCTTATACGATGACTCAGGACTTACTACCTGCATGAGATGGCTTAAACGATCACTCTACACAATGCAACTTTCACCAATTCCATCGAAAGAATTTCCACACATTATCAAATCTTTGAAAGTTCTATATGTATATGTTCGAATCGAGAACACTTCATATATTGCACTGGGCTCTATCTGTTGTTATTTTTTCTCATTAATAAATTAGTATATATAGATTTCTTAGAACATACTTTCATATGAAAATATTCTTAAAGAATTGATTCGACTTTACAGGAAAATTACAGGAAAATGAAAGCAGAGTGCAATCAGTACTTTGAAAAATGCTGTACTTAACAAGATTTTCTTCGAAAAAATTCAAAGTACAATCATAATTTTTATCATATGGTTCAGCCTTTAATGTATTATAATATTCTGTTATAACATAATCGGCCGTATTATGAAAATAGAAAATATTTAACTTTTAGAGCTTTCTGATTGGTTGAATTCATTAATTCCAAACCTGTCAAACTTAATTTCGTCAAAATTGACGGTATTTATTTTTATTGTTTATTTTTTAACAAACAGACCGTCATTAATGACCTTAATAGATGGTCCTAAACTGATATTAAAGTACAAAGTATGAATATTTTGTGAACATTTAAAAATGATATAGTTACACTATACACTTTTTATAATTATTATTATTTTACTATTTTCAGAATACGCCCGAATATGAATATAATTAAACTTTTTTTTAGTACCAACACAAATGTATGGAGCTGAAGAAGAATGAAAGTTGACTGAATGAGGCGAAAATGAGATCATTGAAACGTATGTGTGACAAATCGATTTATGATAGAGTGAAGACTGAATAAATTAGAAAAGAGTGTAAAGCTGATCTACGCATAGAAATGCGCATGTGTGAACAGAATTAAGAAAGGCTCACTCAGATGGTCTGGGAATGGTGAGCGAAAGAATTCTAAGAAAAATGTTGACGGCGCTGGAAAGTGAGGGAGACCGCGAAATATATGGCATGAACAGGTTTTATAGATATTCCTATTGGAAGCCTCAACAATCGTCGAGCTTGCATGCGAAGATGTATGAATGTGGATGAAGCAAGAGTTGTGTATCAGGACAGAAGACTGTGCCACTCCACCTTCTCTGTCTACCTAAGTTAGTTAGCTTTTTTCTAAATATATTTTAACGTACAACTCATGCTTCACTGACTGTACATACCTGTAAAATCATGTAACCTAACAAAATAGAAGGTTCTAGAAAATTCCCGAAAGATCTATAAGGTTTTAAACTGAGTGGTGAAATGTGTCGGTGTGTCTAGAAGGTTCCTGTATATTTGACAAATTTCTTGAAAGTTCTATGACGATCCAAACAGTGCACTAAAAATCTACGCGTGCGAAGCCACGCGGGCACTACTAGTTATTCTTATTTAGTGATGAGCCAAATCGATGTCCAATTTGGTAACTGGTTGTTCGTTAATGAGCGAAATCTCACAGTAAACAGTTAAATCTCGACGGCTGGATGGAGTGTATGCAGCAAGACTTGAAAACCATAGCATCAGGGATTGGAGGAGTACATGTCAGGATAGAGGAAGATGAAGAGGAGGCCAAGGCCCACAATGGGCTGTGGACCCATTGATGATGATGATGAAACGGTTAAATCTCAGTTACCAATCAGTGTTACAATTGAACATCAATCGTACAATATCAGTCATAATAACGGTATAACTTATCACTATTTTAATTCTTGTTTAACCGAACACTACAACCTTTATGTTCAATACATGAATATAGTCTCGAAAGGTTTACCAACATCAAGGTTTAGCAGTTTACAAATTGTAAGAATCTATTTCATTTAAAACTATAAACTAAAATATAAATCACATATAAATATTGTAACCATACCCCCAGTTTGACATACGTAATATTGACTAAGAGTTTGAGATTGTAATACATACGACATTGATTTATGTATTGCATACAGTTGGAATAATTTGGTTCCACCAAGTACTTCAAATAATGCTTATTTAATTATAAAAAAATTCACTTCTCGGATCCTGTGGTGAGTGATATCGCGATGCTGGAAATCCGGTCGCTAATGACAACACGTGATTCTCCATAAAACCTTTTAATTACACTCTATTATCTCGGCTACCCGACTGCAAAAGAAGATTTCTCAGAGTGGCTCTTGTAAATGAATAACCGCGCCCTTGACAAAATGAAATTGAACTTTTTTCCACCATAAATCGACCCATAAAATGTTTACAATAATGTTGCCAGGGCGTAAAACCTCGCCGCAACCTTTATGGCTGTCGAGTATTATATATATTGTATACGTATTAATTTTAAAGGACCTCACTCAGGCTACGTCGAACATTGTTGAATATTCCGAGGGCAGAGTATTCACAAGGGTTTTTCAATTTCAATGGATATACAAGGAATCGTGAACATTATATTATATTTTAACCAAAAGTTGTACGAGCGTAAGAAGTCTGTCAAAATTTTTGGTAGGTAACTACCGAGCATGTAATACAACATCATTTTAAACGCATTAGTCTACGCGTTTTATGTTTTGATAGGGCGCTTAACAACCGCGGGTCTGGATTCTAGTTGTGTAAGAGAATAGAGAAGATTGTTGGGAAGGTGACAGCATACAGGATTTGGATGTTACATAATATTATGAAAAATGTAAATATTATGATTTAGAAATTCTGGACGCACTTAACGCAGGCCCGGTTTAAAGTTAGACATATTTTCGTGATGATTATATTTTTGAACACACCCCATATCTCGAAAAAATTTCAAAGACGTATTTCTGTAAAAAAAAACCTTCTACAGCTCTTCGGAAAGAGTGTTGTATAATACTATGTCTTATACCGTCTAGGATAAGGGCGATAATTACTTAATATTGAGCAGCGCTTAAATGAAACAATGATTTAGTAGAATATACAATACAAAATGACTGTCAGGAAGCAGAAACTTTGCACAACGAACTTTTTTGGTTCGCAAATTACAAGATTGAATTGTCGGGGAAATTTGACTGACGATTTACGCTAATCTATTTACATTTTATCATCCCAAATGGCTCAAAGGGCCGCCGCTCCACAAAGAAAATGAATGAATAATTTTCTTCCCGCTTTGTTTCCGGAAATTTCCCCAAAAACCCCGGCAGGGAAGGTCGCCTGCAGAGTCCCTCGTCCAAGTTATCCACTCGCACAGAAAATTTCAGATTGAAAATAATGCTCTCACAAAGATGGTTCCTAAGTTGCGGAAGTTGAGTTTTAAACTTCCTTCGTAGCAAATGAATTGGTTTTATGTGCAGATATGAATTTTGAAGGTGCTTCTGGATTATAATGAAGCTGCGGTACTTTCCAGCGGCACTGTAATTAAAGTGTAATTCAGAAATCGTATAACCATGAACATTATATATGCTTGTTATATAATATATCGCCCACCGTTTATCAGTTTTTAATATAAATAATTTATGATTAAATCAATCAAAAGAGTTGAGCTAGAGTTCATTCGAACCTATGAATATGATTTAGAAACATGATCATCCAATCAATATATCAAAAACCATTGAGTTTGATATAATTTTGTACATTTGATTCGGATGGTAAAATCCAAATCACTGGATTGAAGTGAATACTCGAGATAATATAACTGATGATAATATAATGCTTTTTCGGGTAGGAAGTCTTTCAAAGTGGGCTTACTTGGGGCGTGCAGTAAGAACAAGAAGCATGACTTATTTAAGTCATGTTTATCTGGCAAAATATTACGAAATATTACAATCTGAATAATATGTTAATTATTGTATTAGGAATATTACGAGATATATCTCTCGTTTCGTTTTTTTTTTTCAAAATATATGCTGAGGAAAAACGCAGCTTCTTGTTCTCATTGCACGCCCCTGGCCGGCTTACTGACTGAAATAAATATTTTCATTGCCTATTTTTTCGCCAATATATCTGTTATCTTCCAAATAGTTAAGTAGCAACTGGTTGAGGTAGAAATTTATGCACCTAATAATTCAAATATGCTCAAGCACGAATATCTAAGTGATTTCGATTATTCATTACGTCACGGGCGAATGCGCGGCTATTTTGGGGATTAAACCTGGGGAACTAAATTTTCAATCGGTTATATTCATTAAAATTTCGATCAATTTGGCACCCATATGCTCACAAAATGAATGTATCATAACGTCGATTTTCTAACGCATGATTCGAATTATTTGCTTGAAGTCATCCATCGTCCGTTAACTAATTCACACGCACGCGTGTATTTGGAAAAAATCGTTAAAGTGACTGACAAAAGATAACGGATTCGTGAAGAAGACAACGGCCCGAATTTGGGACATTTTCACACGTGAATGATCCGGTTAATTTATCCGACAGAAGATCGGCGGCTTCCCCGGTGGGTCTGGTTGGTTTTTTTCAGAGGCTTCTGATCAGATCCGTTCTGGAGCACTTACCACGTCAAGTCTTCCGCAACGGAGGCTTTGTTGCTTTTCACGGCAGAGATGTTCCTCCATCCAGTTCCGATCCGCGGCCGCAGCCCGAGACCGGAACGATGCCCATTCACGTGCTTAAAAGCCTTTTTATTATTTATGTTGAATAAAATGGATATTTTATACGAACCGTATTATTCACTAAGAAACTAATCTTGACGTTTCGCTGAAGTCTTATCCAGCGTCTCAGGAGGGCGTCCTATCACGGCGAAGGTGGAGGCCGAACTGATTATTTCTTCCGAGGTCGTAAATTATATGCACTTTGTTGTTCACTTCTTCTACAATAGAGTAGAATTGTTTTCTATATAGAAGAATAGAAGAAGTGAACACTCCACAACAATGTGCATATAATTTACGACCTCGGAAGAAATAATCAGTTCGGCCTACACCTCCGCCTTGATAGGACGCTCTCCTGATGACGTTGAATAAGACTTCAGTGAAACGTCGAGATTTGCTTCTCAGTGAAATATACTGTTTGTATAAAATATCCGTTTTATTTAACACATAAAAATGTCCAACGACCTCAATAATAATCTTGTCTCTTTAATAGCCTTTTTATTGTTCTTGAAGTCACATATTTTTTTGTAATGAAATTAAAATGTATTTTAAAATAGTATATCATAAAAAAGTATATTCTGTGATGTCTCAATAAGACTAACAATCAGGTAAGGGAGGAAAATAATGAATTTATACTTTTTTTCTCATTACTATATTCATTTTTTAATTTTTTACTTATTCTTAGTTTTTTTAGAATTGTCCCACATAAATGCACTATAATTATCGCATATTAGTTACTTTTTTCTTCTTATATATATTTATGTACCACTTAATATTTAATACATTATAATGATACTCCTCTCCTACTCACGAGTGGTATTACTCATGTAGAAGAGAAATACCATTGCAAAAAACTGTCGCTATCTTTATTGTAAAAAAATGTATTTATAAAAAAATATATATAAAAAAAATGAAAATATTTCTACTTGTAAAACTTACCCCGTAGTTTAATGCACATAATAGTAATAGTAGGTAGAATGTAAAGATAAAAGAATGTGGCTACTCACAAGACTCTCCGAAGTGAAGTTAATTGTTCCGTCGGAAAGTACTTAATCACGCTTCGAACTCGAGGATTCCTAAATTTAAATTAGGGGTTAAATTCCCGCCGAACCCACCCCTAGCCAAAATGGCGGGCGGCGTCAGTTGTTTCCGCCGGCAGAAACGTTTGCCGCCGGCGACTTCCTGTCTGCACACCATCTGTCGGCAGTCGACCAAACATTATGAAGCAGGTGCCAACCCCGAAAAACGGATGGAGACAATGGGACGATTATGATGTGTTGATAGAGGCAAACGTACCATAGAAGGGATACAATAGTATCCAACCTTGATACATTTTTCATGAGGTGACTGCTTATGACGAGCATGTTTTCAGTTTTCAAAATATTAATCCGTAGATAATATATAAACTCCGTCAAATTTTTCCCCCTATACTCAGGGAAACAATCAATATCCACACGATTTAATATTCCAAGAAAATAGACGAAGAGTATTTATATTTTTACTGACTGCGACCTGTCAAAAATGACAGTATTTATACATGACGGTTATTATTTATTTATAAAAAAATTAAAAAAACAAAAGAAAAAGAAAAAAAATCTGTAAAAGA
>JADDOH010009224.1:0-64415 GCA_016648135.1 Agrypnia vestita | reverse complement strand
GATATTGCTACAGAGACATGTGAGTTGAAGTCTACCAACAGTCTAACATTTGAAATCTAGATTAATTGACCAAATTGTAGAATTTCGAGGGAACTTGCAAAGCTATAGTATCTTTGAAACAATAGTAAGAAGTCTTACAGTGATTTCTTTGTATAAATAAAAAAATATTTTTTATTTATTGATGCAATACAGTTCATGCATAGATTTTTTTACATTACAAACGAATAAATTACAAAATCATCATAACAACATGCGCCACATAATATCAAAGAAATATTTTCAATTTAAGATAATTAATTATCTGCATGTATAAATATGGCATATTGTAAAATACATTATTTGTAGCCCACTTGGATGGTGTGGTGTATATGTATATAAATGTGTTGTGTGAGTGAAAAACACTATAGTGAACTAGAACTAGAGAGGGAACACTCTCTTAGTGGTGATTTCAGCTATTTCATCTACGTTTCTTATTTTTTTATCCCTTAAAATACAGTTCTTTCTTTCCGTATACCGCTCCAAATCCCCATTCTCGTTTTATTCTCCTACAACACCTAATACTCATCTCTTGATTCCCGGCTGTTCGTGTTGTGAACAATATCAAATACTCTTTATTATTTTTTATGAATGTGAAATACGGAAGGAAAAATAACAAAAAAATTTAATCGACTTTAATTAGAATCAGGGAATCGGAAAATAAATTATAATATTTTGGTACAAATTTTAAAAATTAAACAATGATTATAGTTCAAATATTTTAAAAATAAATTGAAATTAGTGAACGTCTTTCATTAAAACTATTAAAAATGTACAAAAAACTCCAAATCATAGACCACCTACCAAAGACAATCAAAATAAAAGAATTTAAATTACAGTGCAAAAAAATTGTTATGAATAACTGTAAGTGATTGAACTACTATAATTTTTAAATTATAGTAGTTCAGTCACTTACACTTACAGAACTACTATAATTTTTAAATTATAGTAGTTTATTAACTATTATATAACTATTATCGATCATGTGTTAGTTCACATATCGACAGCTCCTACGTATAATATCGTAACCCTCAAATCATCGATTTTTAGTTTTTTGTGTATTTCATATGTATTTAATTATATCTTTATTTCCAAGAAAGAAAAAAAAATATTTTGTAACAAATAACGTTTTTTTCGGACGTATTTTATCGTATCTCAAACAATCACATATTTTTTACGAAGTATACTATCGTATATAACACTTACGATAATTTTCGTTGGAAAATAATATTAGGTCCTTACATATGAAATTGACGTTTAGTATGGGAGGAACATAAAGCCGATTTTTTTTTAATATAATATATTTATTTAATCAAAGTATGTACCATTGCTATCTATGCACTTTTGCCATCGTAGTAGGTAGTTCATCGATCCCTTTACTAAAAAAACCATTCGGACGGGAATCAATAAAATCTTTGAAGGCGGTTTGAACGGCCCCATCGGAGTTGAATTTTTTCCTTTGCAAGAAGTTATCCAAATTTCGAAAAAAATGGTAATCTGTTGGGGCAAGGTCCGGAGAGTACGGTGGATGTCTTAGACATTCCAATTGAAGCTCCTCTAATTTGGTAGCCGTCTGTTGTGCAGTGTGTGGTCTAGCGTTATCATGACGCAGCAGTGGCCTAGAGCGATTAACCAGCCTCGGTTGTTTAGCAGCTAGCTTTTCCATCATGGTTTGCAGTTGCTGACAATAGACATCTGCCGTAATCGTCTGGCCAGATTTAAGAAAGCTGTAGTGAACGACACCAGCACTAATCCACCAAACACTCACAAGTAACTTTTTTGGAGTCAATTTTCGCTTGGGGCATGGTTTGGCTGGTTCGGCAGGGTTCAGCCATTGCGATGAGCGCTTCCGATTATCGTACAGGATCCACTTTTCATCACATGTAATGATTCGATTTAAAATCCCTTCATTATTGTGCCGGTTGAGTAATGCAACGCAGCAGTCAACGCGCTTTTGTTGATTTGCTTCACTCAATTCGTGAGGTACCAACTTCAAGTTTTTTCACCTTACCAATTTGCTTCAAGTGGATTAAAACAGTTTTATCACTAACACCGCAGCCTGCAGCTAACTCGGATGTGGTTTGCGATGGATCCGCTTCCACAATAGCCTTCAATTCTTCATTATCAACTTTGGTCTCCGGCCGTCCACGGGGCTTGTTCTGCAGGTCGAAATTTCCAGAACGAAAACGTTAGAATCAAAAATGCACTGTGTTTTCTTTTGCGGCACCGTCGCCATACACATCATTAATCCTTCGAGCCGTTTCTGCAGCACTGGTGCCACGGTGGAACTCGTACTCGTAAATAACGCGATATTTCAAGTTTTTCATTTTGTAAACTGAGTGACGCAAAGAAAAAAACAATTGAGGAAAAAACAAATGAATTATAATTTTCAAAACACAAATACATGAATAAATAGCTGTATAAATTTGGATTTGGAATTCCTAACCAAAGAGAAGATATTTGAGATCAAATTTGCCAGTACGGCAAAACGCCAATTTCATATGTAAGAACCTAATATAAGATAATTTTATAGTATGTAACACTTACGATAACATACGTTGGAAAATAACATAAGATAATTATCGTATGTAACACTTACGATAATATGCGTGAGAAAATAACATAAGAAAATTATCGTATGTAACACTTACGTTATTTTACGTCGCGTCTTTTCCGAAGTTAAATTTTGTAAGTCATTTATACGATATTTGTCGCGTCTTTTCCGAAGTATAATATCGTATGTACATGTCTACAAAAACCTTTAATAATTTCGACTTTTTTGTGATTATTTATGAAACTACAGTATAAAGTAAAATATTGAAATGAAATTTCAAAAAAATTGGGCAATAATTAGATTAATACCGGACGAAAATATGTTCAAATCCTTCTCCTGTAAAATTGAATTTTGTGGGTTACGATATTATACGTAGGAGCCGTCGATATGTAATATAGAACTAAAAAAACATTGAAATAAATATTCACTTTCTATTGCAGTAATTTTTGCCACCACCGTCTGTCCTCATGGGTAGTTCTCCAGTCACGAACGCAAAGTTTTCTTGCAAATTTCTTAATATTATCGCCCTAACTTCTTCGAGGTCTTCCCCGCAATCGCGTCCCTTGGGGTTTCCGATGCGGTCGAATGTGAGTAGGTATCTTTGAAAAGACATGCTTACTGCCAGAAACACAGGGAACAGGAAACTAGGACTTTACGTCTTTCACTTTTCCTGGGTCTCTCGAGTACTTTAATCAGTAGATCAGGTTCTTCATCAAAATTCAGTCCACAGGTTTGGATTCTTCACACATTGTCCAAAGACTTCACGTAGTCTCCGAGTTTTGTATATCTCCAGCGATCCTGGAGCGTACACCTGACCATCACAAGGTGAAACAATAAGTGAAGCGGCCTAAAAGAGTGTGAAGACGCAGGGGAAGGGATACGGAAATTATTCCGTTCAAAACATATACAACAGGCACATTATACCAATTATAAAATTATTACACCATTAATAGGGTAAGGTTTTTATTACGGTCGTTGGACATATTTATGTGTTAAATAAAGCGGATATTTTATACTTAAACATTATTTATGCTGCGAAATTTTCAATTAACTTATTTTGTAAACAGCTTTTTTTCAACAAAAGCAGATAATATCGGTCAGTTATTCCTATTAAGGTGGGTACACCTTTTTAGGATACACCTGAAAATATATCGTCTCCTTTGATAAAGCATTTTCCCACCAGCCCCTGGTGGAAACTTCAAACCTTATATTATTTATGACACACGGCAATATGCTCCTCGCCGTATATCTTCTTTTCATTCAACGTCTCAGTTTTTCAAGTAAAGTCTGTTAACAAAATAAAATAGAAAACTATTTCCAAGTTGGTCGGGTGGTTAAAGCGCAATAGACAGGTCCTGAACCGAGATAGTTCTTCAAAAATCTCCGAGAGATTCTCCCACCCATGCTTTTCATATCTCCACGCAGTGACCAATGGGTAACTGACTTGAGGGTAAAGTTGATGGTAACCAATCCGTCAGGGGACCCCAAAAGGTGGGTGGGGTCCTAGTCGCGTATTCGGGTACTAGTCGCGTACACCATATCTAATGGATATCCAGTCTCATTAGTTTAATCCGATAATTTACTACAAATGGGTAATGATAGCGGATGCAGCTCTAGCTAACTCTTGTCACTTCGGTTCCACTTCTGACGACCATCGGTGGATAAAAAAACCATATAGTCAAATCGATACACTAAAAGATAGGATTAACAGTTCCGTGGTAGCCTGGGTATTACGGACATAGACAGTAAGCTGGAGGAACGATAGTTGAAATGGTATGGACACAAAAGATGAAGACCACCAGACCACACCGTAAAGTAGGCAATGTCTATAGAGCTTCATCGACAGTCATACAGAGGAAGACCAAAGAATTCCTGGATGACTCAATGCTCCAAAATACTGCAGAGAAGCTGCTGGATGAAAGCGATACCCAGAACCGAAGACGATGCAGCCTGAGAACGAGAAGATAGCCTACCTAGGCAATAAATTTGGACAGTGCAAGAAAAAATAAGAAGAAGAAGAAGAGAAAACTGTTTCTAAATTATTTCAATCATTATTTTATTTCGGATGGAATCGTATTTATATTAAATGTTCACCATTACCATCATCATTTTAGCCCCCTTATCCTAGAAGGGTAAAAGAGTAAAACTCTCTGTAAATTCCAACTTAATAATTTTTTTTCCCGCCTGAACTCGCAATCTAACTATCTTCATATCTATATTTGGTGAAATCATATTTGGTTTCCACATATTATAATTAACATATAAATACCTAATATATAATTAACATTGAGAACTTTCTCGTGGCTCCCAGGCTTTTATAGATTTTTCTCGATGCTTCTCGAAAGCCGTAGATTATGCTAGGACATTCTGGAGTCTTCTATAGTATTGTGACCATTTCACATGAGTGCGTGATTCTTTTTAGCCTCGTTACAATATTGAAGGTCCACTGTACATGGAACTGAAAATGAAATATTACTCGAAATTCAAATAACTCAGATTGAAAAACCGAACCGTGGCGGGGAGCCTACTTTTTGTGCCGCGCTTTTGGATCCTGGATCACGATTTCCGAAAATACTTCACTCATCCCTCGGCAATTTATGTTCTTGTCTCATATCCGGAAATGTGGTTTCGCCTCTTAAGGGTGTAAATACTTAAGGCTCCATCGCCAGCGAGAAATCCAGCTCGTGTCCGTTGTGGGCCTAATGGGGGCGCACGGAACAGGTGAATAGTCGCTTGCAATAAAGAAACTGGAATGGAGTCTTGCTGTCTAGAAATATTTTGACCTCGACTCAAGCATAAAAGAGTGAAAAATCCGTATTTTTTTAAACGGAACCATTGAAAATCAAGCCACAGGATAGCAGCATACACTTTTGGTGAATTATCAATTGTGTTCGGCATTGGTATATAGAAGATCTTCTGATGTGAAAACCTTTCATATGTTGGGACTATGCTAGCGACATCGATACTAGTTTTTTTATGAAATAGAATATATAGATTACTCAACTGGTAATGATATCATAATGGTAGAGATGGTAATAACGCGTTGCATGGTGTAGAGTGATCACTTAAGTCTCGGGCCATCCTATAAGAAGACTTCCTTACACGTTTCTCATATAATTAGCTGTGAGACTTCTATAATTTATCTGAATTAAAACTACACGCATTTAACATTTACATTAATTTAGTTATGTCCCGTGATAACGTTATATGTGTTATATTATAGATTTTAAATATTATAAAACTATTTTCGTAATTTGCAACAGCAAATAAAGTTAAGTTTTTTTGTTAAAATTCTACACAAATGGCAATCTTGCCGCAAAAACTGTTTGCTTACAATATTTCATACGATGAGAAGTATAATTTGAATTTTAAATGATTTAATTAAAATCAAAAAATGAGATGATTATAATGAACAAGGCGAAAGGAGAGATCTGGCTACCATCTACCTACATGCTTTGACTTCTGGAGTGATGATCATTTTCAGTCAACGACAAGAACACACCTCTTAATAAAATTAATATTAATATTTTCAATCTCTTAATATTCCTTTCCTATCCATTCCTTATTCCCCCTTTTACCTTTAATTCTTTGACTCTCATAATTTGTTCGTAACTTAAAACTTTCACTTTTTTTGTTTTTTTGTATAACTCAAGTTATTGTTGCTATGTTAATACATAACATGTTAATTCTGTGGAAACTTGTAAGATGGTCTCTATACTGTTCAATAATCATGTGTTATCTGATTTATATATACTGTTAGTTGACCATGAATTAATAAAATAAAAATAATAAAATAATAATAATAATAACTTAAATAAAAAAATCATCAATACTCCACTTTTAAATAATCGATTGCCCGGTTAAAAAAAATTAATACCATATCAAACTACGCTCAAAATTCAAAATATTTAAATGATAGTTGTTCCAACTTTATGATCAGGATTAGATGTTATTAAACACATCCAGCTTTTTTTAACACCTTTCCATAGTGTACTCTCCACTAAAATCTTGTTTATATGACATTGACTTCTTTCTATGACATTGAGCGTGCTTCCTTTCACCATATTGCTTGATTTTGAAATATTGGACATTTAATAAATAAATAAATATTGAAATTTAACTGCTTGACTTTGCTGATCTTTGGAAGACACATACATTACCATGCAAACCCTTCTGTTAAGGAACAAAGTGAACCAAAGAACACAGTGAGGTGTAGTGCCCTTCTGATAAGAGAGGAACCAGTACATCTACCTGGGTCCGGAGAAAAACAAGATGACAGCGTGCTTCCTTTCACTGCACTTTGATCCCTCCATAAACCTGTATAGAATCCACTTCCGAATATCTTATCCATCCTACCATCCATGTTCAAACGATAGTATTAGCGTGATAATATGACCAAATAAATAATTAAGAAATAAAATTAATCCAAATACTAAACAAGTTTTCATAAAGTGTTTTAATTTAATTATTTTTCTTGACTACTATATATTTTTTATCATCAGTATAAATAACGCAATGTGTGTTATCTCATGTCAAACATATCATCAAGTAACATTGATAATGATATTCTTAGACCGTTTTACTTTTTAGAAAGGACGGATCTAGCCTTTTTCACAAAATAATATGAGCAAACAGATATGAGCAGTGAGACATTTTCGCCACTTATCTAATTGAATTCAAAAATATTATTTTAAATATTTTAAAATATCACTAAACAGCATCTATTGATACTTAAAGAAATAGTGTTAAAAAAAGAAATAGTAAATATCAAGTAGTCGCTTGTAGAAAGTTCTTCTAATTATCTTCTCGCCAATTCTTTCGTAGTTTCGGTGTGAATTGTTTTATGTGGTTTATGGAGTGTTTTTGTGTGATACATAATAATTATACCCATGCATTATACGATTAACACCAGCTTGTGTTATTGCTTAATATTGTGATAATTTACCTTAATTGATTGTAAAAGTCCTAAAGGGTAGTCGATAAATAAATAAATAAATTTTAAATCTAATGCCCGTACCTGTGGAAATCTCAATGACTATTTCACGATATATATAACACTTTACTATCACCTGTTTTGTGTACTTTTCTCTGTGAGATTAAGTGCTGTTTGCTATCAACTACTGTTTATCAATCACATTTAATCACAGTTTAATAGATGTAATAGGTTTAATAAATCACAGTTTAGGAGGTGTAAACTTCTAGTAGTTTAATATAATACTTTTTGAAGGTATGCATAATTTAATTAACTAAAGTGATTGACGCATCAATGAAGATACATCTTATTAATTTGGGGTCTTGTACTATAAAATTAGGATTAACACACTAATTTTTAAAAACATTAGATTTGTATTTATTATTGTATATATTTATCTTAATTAACCTTTTACATTTCTGAATTAATTAAAATAACAATTTAAGTTAAATTGGTGATAAAAATTACAAATACTATTATTTATAACGAATAATATAAAAGGAATTATAGAATTATATTTTACGAATAATTTTTATCAATAGTTATAAGATACCTACTAATATTAATTTATTTTACCGGTTGTTTTAAAATAAGATGTTCAATGAGTCACTCATAAATACAATCGCATAAATATAATAAAAATGAGTGATAATTTTATTCCTTTGAAATAATCCGCAAAAATTTGATGAAAATTTTAGAAAATTATGTTCAGTTAAATATTAAATTCTGATTATTCTTCTGGTGGGGCGAACGGCAAGTCTTATATTATTTTCGTTAGACTTATATTATTTTATCCACAATTGAGTGATATCAATTCCACACAGGATGCTGAGGACTTCAAAAATTAAAAAATGTATATTATTTGTACTGAAAGAAATATTTTTAGTGTATTGTTTATCGTTTTTATTATTAAATAAATAATCATAAGTAATAAATTAACTTTGGATATTTTTTGCAAAACAAAAAAAAACAACCCACACCTTGAATTATCAACATTGGATGTTCATGAATAGAAATCTAAATGCTCTATCTCTGCAGGAACTCAAAAACGTATCTATCTATGCTGTTGATTTACAGAATTGGTGCGGTCGAATGCGTGCTTATACTTATGTACATTAGTTCGGCATTTCTCGGGCCAGAGCCGCTTTTTTGTCTGAGTTTGTAAATATTTATGCTTGCGTATGAGGCATCGGCCACAATCGCATTTCTTTGGTAATTCGAGAATTGGAAAAGGCTTGCGGTTTACATAAAACCTTGTTGTTGTTGTGTGTCCTCTTTTGCTCGTATTTCATAGAATCTCCATCACTGTTATAAAAGATGATGATGAAGAAGAAAAAATAAATTGACATGTAAGTAATGATTTATTTTACTGCCAACATTGATTTCAGGATAAATATTAGAACAAATGACTGTCAGAAGCCGTTCACAAAGGCGACTAAGCCGTGCCAAATATACACAATTACTGCAGATTCTTAATACAATTAATAATCTGAGTAATGGAAGCGATATCGGTAGGATCTCAACTAAGACGACCTCACCACTATCTGCAATAATTAATATTATACGTTTCCCTAGTAGGTAACAACGATCTGCTTCACTTTGAACAAGCCTGATTCTAACGTTTGAACACATAATCCATGTGAGATTGACGTTAAATTCAATACCCTTGACTTATTCCTCTCTGCCTAATCCCTGTAATTAATTTAGAAAATTAAGAGATTAGTTCAATTTAAAATTAATTTCATTTTATTAAATATTATTATCCTATTTGACAGATCAAATTATAAATTAAATTTATTTTAAAAGTCTTTGTATTTATAGGATTCAGATTTAAAATTTAAAGGATGTTCAAATTTATAGGATAGGGTTCACGTGTAAAACTGAACGGAAAATAAATTAAATAATGAAGCCTACACACAGTACGGGTCACTTTTAGGTACGTACAATTTTTAATCTAAATTTGTTTGATGTTGTCTTTGATGCTGGGAACCTTTAAATTTTGCTTATGTTACTGGGGCGTGACTACAGTATTGGCGGTGACGCTCAAATGCTTACATCAAACTTGCCCATGAAACATATGTCAGTGTTGGTGAAAAGTAATTCTTCGTCTCTGGACTAAGTCAAATATGGAGTACGCCAAGGTGCAATACTGAGGCCTGTCCTGTTTATTTTGTATGTAAAGCTTTTGCTTGATGATGGTTTTATATCATATGCCCATGATGATAACCACCTATTCTTGAACATAATTAAGAAAATAAAATATGACACCATTGCGTGTACTGCAAAAGTGGCCCGGTAGATAACCCATCACAAATAAATTCAAGATGGAATTCTTGTTGGTTGATTCACCTCCCAGATGGCATTTATTAAACAACAATACGCTGATTTTCAACGGAAAAGTGGTTTCCATCTTGCAGTTTTATGTTTCTTGGTGATTTCTTAAACTATAATCACTTAACTTACAAATAACATACAATTTTCAGTTCTTGTTTTCACCAGCTAAGACTAACTAACTAATCATCACCCCGTTTCCCCGCAGGAGTAGGCAGAGAGAATTGAACGCCACACACTTCTATCCTGGCACACCTTTTGCTTCGGCCACATTCATACATCTTCTCATACACGTTCTACGGTTGTTGCGGCTTTTAACAGGGCCATCCTCAAATACTTGTAGTACCTGAGCGTGCAAGGTCTTTCGTGGACGCCCTCTATTCCTGTTGCCTTCAACACTCGCCTCATATATTTTCTTAACCATCCTTTCCTCGTTCATACGTTCCACATGACCAAACCATCTCAGCACTCCTTTCTTTATTCTATCTACCACACTACAGCCAGCATTGCATTCACTTCTAATTTGTTCATTCCTCACTCAGATCGACCAAAGATTTTCCACACAAGCGTCTTAGTGACCGAATTTCCACCGCATTCAGTCTACTTTCATTCCTCTTTTGCCAATTCCAGGCACATCCATACATAAGGGTTGGCACTAGAACGCCATTATGTACCGCTAGTCTTGCTTCCTTTGAGAGATTCTTATTGGCAATAATTGCATTTAGTGCCAACCAGCTAAGACAGCTCAAGAATTCCGTCGAGGCGTACCATGAGTGAAACAAGGACGCTTATCAATCGATTTAAGATTTTATGTCTGGATTGCTGCAATTGCATTTACTTAAATCAGCTAAAACATCATCTTATAGACTACAGAGGGTTTTAAATGTTTCTGCCAGATAAATTTCAGCGCTGATAAAATATGCCATATCACTCCTTAACGAGTTAAATAGGCTTAAATGCTCTCGAAAAAAAACGAAAAGCTATGTCTGATAATATATAAAGCTCAAAGGCGAAGGGAACCTCGACTAACGAGGCCTAGCAACGAGAACGAAAGCTCTTAATAACTTGGCACCATATTTCCATAAAATACCATACCGTATAATTCCCCGATTTTCATAAAAAAATTATATTGTATTTTAATTTCATACTCACATTATATATTGGTTATTAACAACCCATCGATAATCTGTATTTTTAAAAACAAAAATAATACAAAAGTGTTTTTTGATATTGATAATCTTAACGTTGAACATTATTAATTTTCTGATAAAGATGATTTATTTAATGAATGAATATGGAACACTCACAATAATAATTTCCTTACAAATTTATTAAATTATTTATTACTTTCTAGTATTTTCGACAGCACGTCTGCCTTACATGAATTACAGCAGAATTAATTTATTGTTACTGAGGGTTTTGGTAGAAAAGTAAATATTTTATTCGAACCGAAACACGAAATACCAAACACTCTAGAGACTTCTTGATATTTAAACACTATAATATAACTCAATAGATGAAGTTTAGTGATAGTCGAGTTGTAGATATTTTACAGAGACGAAGCTATTTATATGGGAAAGCATGTATGTAAGTCTTTTTTGGACGGTACAGGGCATACAAACTATCATGAAACTGGCTCAAGGGAGCACTCAACCAGTGTAACGTTTACCGACATGAACCAAACACCATCTGTGTTTGAAATTTGGCATTCTCATAAACATGTTTCTGTAGATGCCGGCGCTGGTAAATGAGACTTATTGATTAGTTATTATTTCTTCCAATTAGCCCCTCGAGCTTGCAAAAGTAACCAATCGCCGCTCTAGGCGAACCTCACCAGTGCAATGCCACCAATGGGCGGCCGACGATGTACCGGCTGCTCGCGACTCAAGTGACCACTCCTTCGCCGACAGCTGTAGCCGATACTGATATCTAGCCGTAGCCGATATCTATTGTACTTCCGATAAACCCTTATTGTAAGCGTTCTCATTTATAAATTGACCGTTGAAAATTGTGAGTATTTTTTGACTTCCTGTATCTCCTCCATCTGTCCCGCACTTGCTTATCACATAAACGCGTACACATTCAAACAACGCATACAGCATGTCTTAATCGTCAGACGTGCCTAACAAGATTCAAGTCTCTAAAAGATGGACAAGATTCTCTGTTCATCCCTTACATGCACCTACATTCATCATATCACACAAGCGCATCGCAATCAACATCAACATAACCATCTGTTAAACTTCAATTTTCACTAAAAATCAGTCATTTGCAAATGGTGTACATTGCCGTAAAATATTTACTAAAAACTTGTATAATGCAAGCCGCTACAATGGTATTATTTTAAGGCCACACTGCACCCTCCCGGCTCCCGTATGAATTTTGTATTACTTTCTGGGCAGCGGCAAACTTAAGTAGAATGAATGGGGGTCCGGCTTAATGGATCTACAGCCGCACGCTATTTGGGCATTGCATCGGCTAATAATATCATTTCAGTTGAAGCCATCAAAAACAGAGCCGTGCCAAAAAACAACATAACCAAGTATGAATATTACTACCTTTCTTCTATTATAATTGCCTTATTAATCGGCTCGGCCCACGATTTGTATTATTATATATAGTTACTCTATTTAAAGGGTTCAACCACCCTGGGAGGATAAAATTTAGGTAGAAATTGGGTAATTTTTACTAAGAGGTGATCAATAATTTAATGTGCACTTTTAAAGATACATATTAAAGTATTATTTTACTGGATTTTTTTTGAAAAAAATCATAAATTGGCCGCGTTATGTCTATTTCCGTAGAACTCTTCATCCGTGTCTGTCATGCAATATTCCCCGGTGCATAGATAGGTTTGTTGGGGACAGAATTTTCTGATCTTCTTCTCCGAGAAAACCTGTAAAGTCAGTCAATATTTCCCGTGTATATGTCCAAACCAAGTTTTTTTTAAATTCTGCAAGTAAGGAAAAAGCAGAAACATTTTTGTTATCACAAATTAATTGCAATACTTAATAAAAAAATTCGAATATATTTATTCTTACCGAAAAAACAGTAATGAATACAATGCAAGTCTTATAGTTTAACAGTTAAATGAAAATATGGTTACCTTAGCTGATGACGGAAATAGTTTTGTGGGCAGAAAATAGTTGCGTCGACCTAAAAATTCCAGTCAAAATAAGCTGTACAAATATCATGATACTATAGCGCTGCCCGATAGTTTTTGATTTGTTTTACCCAAATAGATTTTTCACTTTTTAATTAGGATTTTTTAACTATGTAGGTACCACATTGATTCGCCATTGACACACCACAGAAAATTATTCACAATTATAAAATATATTTCTTCCTTTCTTCAATAATTGTAAAATGACTTAGTTTGTAACATTATATATATAATTAATAAGAAAACACTTTCTACAATGCGCTATTTTTTTAAATTATCAACATGTTCCGAATTAAATATTATAAATTACCAGGTCCTTTTTGTAAATAGTTACCTTTTAAATTTATTAAATTAAATTTTCATTTTCATATTAGTTTTTCTCCTCCGGTACATTAATTTTTTGATTTTGCTAATATCTTTACTTTATTTATTAATTTTTAGTATACGTTATACCCTGAAAAAGTGATCGTTGCCCCAAGGTTTGTTTATTAACAACATAGTAATTTACACAAATTGTTTTCTTGTTAATTATATATAGAAATTTATTTAATCAATTCAGTGTCAGAATTTTATCTTAATGTAGACATTTTCTTCATTTTTTTGTATTCTTCCTTTAAGTAAAACTTATATCAAATATAACTGACTTACTTAGTTGCCAGTAATATTTAAACCTCATGTTTCAATGTCAAAATAATGTACCTATATGCAGAAGGACCATTTCAACAGTTTCAGTAAACTTTTTATGAACTTACTTAGAAAGATGGATGGATTTATCTCCTATCACAATATATTACGGTTAGTATTATATAAAATATATATTCCTTAAAATGTAGTTTATTTTACGTATGGTAGCATTACCAGAACCAAAAACAAGCAAGACCGTGGAACAGGCTGGCTAATATAGTATTATACGGTTAAATTAATCCTAGAAGACTATTTTTAGTCGTTTCCACTAACTCGGTGAACATTTGATGCTTTTTCTTTCAAACTACGAGTGTATTGCGTTAATTCCGTCAACTCTATCATCGACATGACGTCTCAAGGGGTGGTTGCGTAACGCTGGTAAGTGCCGCCATTTTCAATATAAGAATTACTTGTTATTTAAATCGACTCATAGTGAGCCACAATATATAAAAAAAATAACAAAATCATTCTAGGGTTAAGTGATATTACCGGCCGACCAGACTAGCATAGGTACAACATGGTAAATTAGTACCTACCTAATCTACCCGTCTTAGTTGTTAACATATTTCGCAAATTTTCAAAGTAATAATGAAACACCACTTTTCGTGTAACTTCATACGACATTCTTATTAATTACAACATTATTTTCAAAAAGTTTTATGTAAATTTCGTTTTAAACTAGCAGAAAACCTTGTCTGTCTGGCTTGACCTATTATCCCTGCTTAGTCACGAGAAATTTACATGTTCAAATTTACATGTACATAAAAAAATTGTTTTAAGTGTTAAACGGGTATTTTTATTACTTTTTAAGCGCAAGTAAATGACAAAGCTAGTCAACAATACTTTACAAGTAGATTCCAGACTAAATTATTATCAAAAAGTTTTCGAAAATATTGTAAGGTAATACTAGAATTCGGAGAAATTTACGCACGATTAGAATCCCTCGTAATGTCACTATGACACAAAATTATCTTAACTTCTAGGACCTTCTGCTACATTTTGGAACACACTACTATACTCTGGAATAAGACGCAACATTCGAGGAACGTCTAGAACAATCAGGAAACGACGGAAACAAAATACAAACGTCTGGAAGGTTCTAAAATATAACAGTTTTGCTTTAAAAGCGAGGCCGTATCGTATCCATAGTTTAGCTTTATTTTGACGCTTCTACCAGTGCGAGATTAACGACAAGCCGTGGCGATCAGTGTTGCCAACACGTGTGTGATACCAGTGACGCGTAGATTAATAAAGCGAAATACTTGCGTGCGATATTTTAATAGAGGTTTCTCGAAAGTGTTACCCAACGATAAAATAGAATTTATACAAGAGTGATAATAACGAAACAATATGATGTAAATAATAGTTTATTCTTTAATTTCATGTTAAATGCTTTTGTCCATTTAATAATTTATTAATCACTAATTAATAAATCACTAATTAAGTTGTGTTTTCATTTGTCTCCCGCAGCCACGCCACGAGGAACCGTAACGAACATATTAGAACCAGAATTTCTCTGCAACGTTTTAATCATTTTATTTTCCTTGTATTAAAACTAACGGAATTTTAATATGGAATATAAGTTACTTTCATGATAGCCCAATATCTTACAGAAGATGCATCATAAATATTGAAAAATAAATGCAAACTTTGAAGTCGCTTATCTCCATAAATATTTAGATTAAGACATAGATGTTGAAATATTTTCGACTTTTAATTTGTATAGGAATCTACCTGTAAAATATTTTAGACTTACCTTGCTACATCCTACATATATAAGTTCATTTTGGCAAGAATCCAATCAAGGAATTTTAATTCTTCTAATAGTGGGAGTATACTTTCAAGGAGAAGTTTATCCTTTATATACTTTATATATAAGTATCAAAAATTTTAAGGCAGTCTTACACTCGTAGTGTGATATATTCTCAAAAATGTTATACGTGTGGATCTTTTTTTCAAATTTTCCAAATTTATTATCCTCTCATTTTGAATTTATCCCTAAAACAAGTCATCACTTTTTCAGCCCTACTACCCAGCTGATCAGATCTTAAAATCATTTTCTATTTTCAGCGTACCGGAGGAGCTGGGACGACCCCACAGGAAGGTGCCATATGTCACAAGGGTGCCACAAGAATGCCACGAGGGTGCCAGGTGCTATTTGTTTCCGGCCTAGCACCTTGTGCTCCATTCACTCAAAAAATTCCTAGGAATATCATATTATTATGAATCACAATGCCTTCATATTCAGGCCTCTAATTTTATTGATAACCTTTAAATGCGCATGGTGCATCATTTCATATGTACTACACATGTATATGTTTTATTGATTTATTTTATTTATGTCTTTATACCAGTATGTGGGGAGTTTAGTGCAGTCCCATTCATTCCAAATAAGTATACATATATTAAATTATGATACAAGCGACATAAAAAAATATAAAAGGATTCAATAAAAGATATTTTTTAATTGTTTCCAGTAGGCACCAAACGTGGATGATATTTTCAAGCATGTTTCAATATTGAAAATATGCAAAGAAAAAAAAACGTTACAGAAAATCAGGAATACTTATGAAAAATGGTAACCAAATAATAATGCCTAAATTAAAAACAATCCAAATACAGAACCTCTATATTTATAAAGCCATTAACCATTACAATAATTTACCTATCGAGACACGCTGCATCAATTCAGATTTTCAGAGCATATTAAAAAAAATAAAACCTTCCTAAAATTTGGATTTTAAATTCATAAATTATCTAAACTTATAGCTTTTAACAAAATACTTCAACATTTCATTATCAAATTATCTTTTATTACCGTGTGATTAAATGACTCGCATATGTACCTACATACAAAATAGTGATGGGTCCGCTCTGTACTCACTACTACAATGTAGTACTACACTACATTGAAGTGCACACTTCGCACATTTTGATGTGTAGTGCACACTACAAACTACAAACACCAAAGTTATTGAAAGTATAAACTTCAAATAGTACACTTCATTTCAAAGTGAACTCTACAAAGTACATACACTTCAAAGTTATCGAAAGTATGAGAAACACATTTTAAATAGTGTATTTTTTATGTGAAATTTTTGGAATCGAACGAAGAAATCTGGCGACCTTTTTTTTTTTTTTTTTAGGCCGCCAAATGTTACTTTGGAGAGAATATTGTCATTTACTTATATATTTTTATCGTTGACCTTTTTTTTTTTTTTAGCTCGCCAAATTTTTATTTGGGAAAAAAATACTTCATTTCATTTAACTAAACTTTAACTATTTTTACTTCACTATTACTTCACTTCATTAATACTACAATTACTTCATTACATTACCTCACTTCATTAATACTACAATTACTTCATTACTTCACTTCATTTACTTCACTTCATTTCGTAGTACTACAATTGCTTCACTTCCAAGTAGTTTTTACTACAATTGTAGTGTACACTTTGTAGTCTTCAAACTGGTGAACGTGTGTGTGTTGTAGTCTTCATTTTGAAATGAAGTTTTTCCCTTCGCTAATACAAAATAAGAACTGAGGCTCCCTTATCAGACTCCAGAGCTTCTCTTCACTGATGAGGTTTACATGACTGCAAAGTATTAAAAAAGTCAATTTAATATGTAAGATTTGTATTTGTACCTTATATTGAATTAAATTTTAAAAATATGTGGATTATGGATATAAAAACATGCGGGTATACATATACCAAAAGTTATTAGAATAAATAAGGCATACAAAATAAGAAAGATATGGTGCAAAGCGAAAAAGTAAATAAAAAGGACGTATAAAGAAAAAAGTAAAGAGTGGGAAGCGAAAAAAGTAAGAATTAACATAAAAATAAATCATATTATAACGGATTTATCGAGCTGTGGCATGTCGATTATGAGGGGCCAGTATCTTTCTCTAATTATGCATCAATGCTGCAACTTTTACACATTTTTTTATATATCTCCTGCCGGCAGTTGATGATACAATTTTAAACCCTGGCGATATTGCTGGGCGGAAAATGAAATGGTTCACGTCTTTGCTTAGCCCTAGTATATTATATAGTATACTTTTGACGATTTACGGAGAGGCGGCAGTAGCAGCATGCGTTAAGCGGCCGGTTCGGGTTTGCTGGCCCGGGTTCAAGCCCCATCTCCGGGTGTTTGATTTGATTTTTGTCCGTGAATTCGAACGAAATTACGGAAGTTACGAGAATAGACAGACAACGAAATTATTGTATTTAGATACTAGCCGTACACCCGTAAAAAATTACGGGACAGGCGTAAACTAATGTTTTGCGTCTTAGCTAAGTCCTGCTTTTACAAGGTGTAGTATATACATATCGTCAAAACCATGATCATATTCCAATATAAAACGCTGTGCAATCTTTGCACGAAAGTTAAATATATACACCTCAATTGTCAAATATATTATCTTAGTTAATTAATTTAGGACTTTCTATTTTACACAAAGATAGTTTTTGTCTGAATTGAATAATTAAGTATCATTACAAATTAGTAAAGCATGTAAAAGTAAGCAAAATATTCTAAATAATCAATTAATTTTAACTACAAGTCCAATTCTATACATTTTTCCAAAAATTTTGCGTAATCTAAAACTTCAGTAATAATATTTAAAAATAATTTTTAAATAATTTGGAAAACCAAAAATCGAAAGACATCATTCATTTTGATATTTTGACATTTATAAAACTGTTATAAATAATTTGACATTATTTATAACAATACAATTTTGACATTCCATTTATGAGTATATAGAACTATGCCTGTTTTGCCATAAAAAGGTTTACAATTGGGTACTAACTAATGAATTACTACACAATTATCACCCAGGGGTAGAGAGAGAGGATAGAATGCCACATTGTTTTGTCCTTGCATACCACTTTTGCCTTATCCATTTTCACACAACATCTCGTGTGTGTACGCCTTTAAAACCTAAGCAACCGCACATCTACCGTATTTAGTTTACTATCTTCTGTGTATAGTTTTCTGGGATATTCTGCCATGTATACGTGATCTCTCTGGTCAACATTTCGGATCCCATTGCAGGGTACATCATCAGGGTTAATGTGATGAGTATGTGTTGTGGGAATCTGCATGCAAGTAGCGGTTCGTATGGGTCGGCTTCCTGTAGACTCTGTGCCCGATACTACCATCTGTGTTCCTTTTTACTTCTACATCCAGAAATGGTAGCTAATTTACTTCTCACAACACACTACATCAAGACACACACACCCTGCTTTCGACACGGTACTACAATCCAGTACTTAACATAATACAAACTTGGAAACACCCTGACTTCGGTACGGTATTGCAAGGCAATACTCAACCTACACTACAACACACACTTATCACATCAGCCCTGATGATGGACCCTGCAATGGGATCCGAAACCTTGGCCAGAGAGGTCACATATACATGGCAGAATATCCCAGAAAACTATACTCAGAAGATTCTGAAAGGCCATGAAAACCTAAGCACACTTTTAGTTTACTATGTTTATTTTTAGCCAGTTTCATACTTCATTTTCATAAATTAGTATTAGCCGCAGATCTCTCATATGTACGCTAACATTCCTTCATATGACAGATTCCTATTGGTTATAATTGCATTCCGAGTACCATTTATTTTGTTTTCCGCTGTTACTATTATTTTTATGTCGTTTTCAGATGATGCCATCTATAGTAAACATACTTAACAATTTTAAAAAAACTCGTTCACTTGTTCTAAGCATTCATTGCTTACTATTACGTCACACTTAATAAATCTTTCTTCTTTCATACTCTCTCTTTCTCAATCACAACTTTTGATTTGCTAAAATTCGTCAAAATTTTCTGGTTATGAGAACATGCATACATTGGCTACCCGGAGTAAAAGCTAATGGCTTTTGTAAATTAATGGCATTAAATGTATAATATTAAAGATCATCGAAATGTTTATTTTTATTAGTTCGATTTTTTAATAAAAAAATATTAAGAAATTAATTTTATTATTTGTTTTAGTCTACTTATATTCATTAATTACACCTACATGTTTCTGAAAAAAAATATTTTTTGTGTGTTTTTTCGACCCCTTTTATATGGTCGATAACTTTTTTTACTTTAATAATCAAAAGAATAGACACCTATTATTTAAAAATAAAACCAAAAAAAAAATCAAAAATTCGTCGATATTCCTGATTTTAACTATTTAATCTAAACGCAACTAATACGCAGTACCTTGATTAAATAGCTGAAATCTGAAAATTTAAATAATTCACGTTCTCGTATAAATAGCACCTTATATGTGAAACTTCTGTAATTAATCTTCATAAAATTTTATTTGTTCATACATTTTAAGAATAAATTATCTGTAAGTCTCATCAATTCACCCTTTTTCATAATAGATCGCTTTTATGCGGACCGCGACATTATGTTGTGTAGGGTGGTTACAAACACGACGGGGCAGGGGGTGATTTATGACTTGAACCGATACAAGGGAGAATGAATTGGATTTTTGGTAGGACGACGTTACTGTGTCAATGTCCTGTCTAGAAGACATGTATGATTTTGTACTTTTTTAGAGGGAAATGTATGCAAAACTTGTATGGGAAGATTTTATAAAAACCTGACACGTACATTAAGAAACGGGTGTAGGTTTATGCCAGATCTTATAAATATTATAGAGATATGATGAAATGAAAATTTGTTGAGTTCGGCAAACACAGTGATGTGTTTTTATATTAGGTCCTTACATATGAAATTGGCGTGTAGTATAGGAGGAACATAAAGCCGATTTTTTTTTATTATAATATATTTATTAAATCAAAGTATGTACCATTGCTATCTATGCACTTTTGCCATCTCATAGGTAGTTCATCGATCCCTTTACTAAAAAAACCATTCGGACGGGAATCAATAAAATCTTTGAAGGCGGTTTGGACTGCCCGTTGGAACCAAAAACGCACTGTGTTTTCTTTTGCGGCACCGTCGCCATACACATCATTAATCCTTCGAGCCGTTTCTGCAGCACTGGTGCCACGGTGGAACTCGTACTCGTAAATAACGCGATATTTCAAGTTTTTCATTTTGTAAACTGAGTGACGCAAAGAAAAAAACAATTGAGGAAAAAACAAATGAATTATAATTTTCAAAACACAAATACATGAGTAAATAGCTGTATAAATTTGGATTTGGAATTCCTAACCAAAAGAAGATATTTGAGATCAAATTTGCCAGTACGGCAAAACGCCAATTTCATATGTAAGGAAAGGACCTATATATAATATATATATATATATATATATATATATATTTATCTTAAGGTTTTTTTAAGAGGCAGATAACTTTAAACTGAAATAAAATACAGAAATATGCTTTTAATATCCATGAAATTTACTTAATTTGACTGATAATTTTAGTATAATAATATTTGAATGAAAATACATCTGATGCATATTTCGAATAAAATAATTCTATTCAAAATATCGTCTGGAAAAAATCATACGAAACATGTGTGAAATATGAAACAATACAATAGACACGGTCCATTTTCTTTTGCAACATTATCAGTTTCGATGCACAAAGGCTGGTTTCCAAGTTTTGATGAATATTTACGCTCATAAATATACAAAGATTGGTTCCTACATATTGGTGGAAATTATTTATATATTGAAAAAGAAAATTAATTGAAAATTGAAACGATAAATCAATGTTTTGGCATGAATTTTAATTTGGACATGGACAAAATTTTGAAGGAAATGAAAGAAATTATTAACCATTAGCAATTTTTATTAAAACTTCGAAAAAATATTTTTTTCATGAAAATGCATGAAAACATGTTCGTCATTAAGATACGAGCTACACTAGATCGCGCTCTTTTCACAGCCTTAACTCGCGACTGAAAGGTCTAACCCATCTACCAGTAGTGAGGGAGAGACCTATCTCACAGATACCAATTTCGAAACAGTAGTCTCATATAAACGATACATTTATTATTCCATTTTCTCAAAGCTATCAACTTTATATTGCAATGGATCTTCTAAAACTTTTAGTAGTGATCGCTTGGTGACTTTGATAAATTTATCTACTTTTATTAAATCTGATACAATTAACTTTGTGTCAGATTTAATAAAAGACTTTGATACTTTAAATATTTTTACTAAAAATACATCGTATGTTATGTGGTTTGTTAAAAAATAAAAATAAATATTTCCTAAAAATTTATTTCTTGCGGTCTTCACAATATTCAATATACGCAATAAACGTGCCAAGGAATTATGCGTATTTCGCTCACGTCCGTCGACTATTATTTGCAGAGGTGGGAGTCTAAGATATGGGCCTCTCTGTGCTACGCCGCTAAGGCGCTACGCCGAACTTCTGCGGCAACTATATCAAGTTAAAATTTTGCGACTCGTAGTACCTACTCATTCATTATGGTTACGTGATATCTGCATCCACGTGAGGATCTAATCAGGTCGGCGCTTATGGGACCACTTACATCGATACGTGATTCGCGGGATAGTCCTGTGACAAATTCTGGATTCTGGAACCTGCAAGATGTATGCTTTAAGCTGGAAACGTGGAAAATATTCATTTCCACCCGTATGAATTAACATACTATATACATTAGCAGAAAGCGTTTGGCAAGGCCTATTGCTATTTCTCAATAGAGCAACAATTAACAGCACGAAAATAAATTCACCAAAAAAATAATGTTATATGGTCTTTAATACAAAATACACCTTCCCAGTAATACGATACAAATAATTCCAACGCCGTGTTGCCTGGTGAAAATTACATTATAGTTCGTAGTTTGGCTAAAAAAGCAGTTATTGTCTCAGCTAAAGTGCACAACATCATACGATGTCTCACGTCTTGTGTTTATAGCAAAGTATAAAACAATACCAAGAATAAAACATTTTGTCATGGATTCTTGGTGGTGGAAAACAAAATGAAATACCTTCCATAAACTATTTTAATTTTTTTTTATTCACAATCACTGAGCACAAACTTAACTCCGTATTTCGCACTAATTGTCACTCGAAAAAATTGTACTTGTCTGTGGAACACTGTTTTTGACGCCAGTTCTATAGCACTAATAAGCTACTAGAATATTCTGTAGTCAGCTAGGCACTCTAGTAGGTACTTACTTCACTGGCTGATTATATTCCAATCGCTATATCTATACCTAATATCAAACAATTTCTATAATGCTGCCGCTACTTATAAAGTGAACGTTATTTGTCGAATTTTTTTGTTTAATCTCTGTGTGTTCTATCGATTTCTGACCTATGTGCAGTCGCGTTATTGCTCAATTATGTGTAGTTTTTCTTGATTTAGGATCTCGTTAGAACATTACTTAAATTATTATACTAATAATGTGAAGGATATAGAAAAAACACATAAATAATTTATTTTATGGCCAGATCGGAGATTTTAAAATGATGTAGTCTTTATGAAATACTTCTGAAACATACCAACATAATTTTCGAAGCAGTTGGCCAATAGTAAAATTGCTTATATGTGCCTGATAACCATTATCAAACACATCACTCTTTAATTTTCATCAATCTCAATGCGGCAGTTTCTACACTCCTTAAGTATATTATAATATTTAGTATTTTGTAATCACTTTATTTTGAAATATTTTCAACAATAAAATTAACTGATTTCGTTTTAAGCGCTAGAGTATTATTATTTAAGGCTAACTGTTTTCAGAGCGACTTCATCAAAGGTATTCGATATTAAAAATCAGTTATATTTGTTTGCAAAGTAAGAAAACATACAAAAAACATTTTTTCATCAAGAGAACCCTGTGGCACAACGAGGCGGTGCTTTTAAGGTAATAAATTGGGGGCGGAATATAAAAGTTTGATTTGAAACATATCATAACCGCCTAGCATAAAAAATGATAAAATGTTTAAGGTGTAATTTTTTTTATGTATATTTTTTGCAAAACTGCATTTGCAGTTTATGTGTAAGAAAAAAGGAGTAATGGATAAAAAAAATGAAAACAATCAGTAATGGATAATAAAACAATGAATAGTAAACAAATCAGTAAAATGGCGGCCCTCGTAGCCCAGCGGGTATGACACTGACTTCTCACACCGAGGGTTCAGGGTTCGATCCCCGGTGAGGTCATAATTAATCTGTGTGATTTAATTTAATCTAATGTGATTTACTCCAGCCTGGGTGCTTAGTGATGTATTTCGCTTCTGTCATTGGGCCTCTTAGCCTGTCGAAGCGTAAAAATAAAAAATATAAATAAATAAATATAAATAAAATGTATCAATGGACAAGGACCATAAAATTATGTTGTAATATTCGGCAAAGATTAAAATGGACAGGATAATGAAATGAAAAAATTAAATTGAACTTAATTAATATTGTAAATGATTTGAAACCTGATCTACTCATTGTCAATGATTCTGATCAACAAAATGTATCAATGGGCAAAGACTATAAAATTTTGTTGTAATATTCGGTAAAGAACGAGAGCATTGCATTAAAATGGAACGGTTAATAAAATGAAAAAATTTCATTTAATTTTATTAGTATTGTAAATGATTTGAAATCTGATCTACACAATTGTCAATGATTCTGATAAACGTTATCAATGATTCACCAAAATAACCAAGACTCGATTTTGTAGGTAGGTGTATTTGAAATCCTTTAAAAAATCTCATTCACCTACAGTTTGTAAGGAATTAATTTGAAGGAATGGAGATGGCAATTTAAAAAGTGCTCCAATTTACCATAATTTGCAGGTACCTATAGATTTTTCTTTTGATATATTTATTCTGATACCCACGAGCTTTAATTTATTTTAGTTTAGATATTATTTCTTAAAACGCTTAAAATATGTTTCAAATATTTTATAATTTTTTTGGTTGAATGATAATGTCAACATTCGATACACAATAATTATTAGTACCTAACTATGAAACTAAAATAGTATCTAGAGTAAACCAAAAGTTTGTGATATACGCCAGCTTCGTGATAATTTTCATTTCTTTTATATACTTTAACATACTTGAGTCAACTCAAATTGCTCTGTTTATTATTTTCACGACTAAGAAATCAGCCACTTATATTTTTCATTATATAATTGTGGCAATACTTGTCTCAGTAAATATTTATGTTTACATTATCGTGTTTAGTGTTGTTATGTAAAGGATATTCGCTGCCTTCTTAACTAGACCAAGCTCATTGCCAAAAGAGACAGGGTACTTCTGTATTGCAGGGTTCATCATCAGGTCTGATGTGTTTTAATGCTGATGAACCATGCAACAGGAGCCGAAACGTCGGCCAGAAAGGTAGTAAAAACACAACAGAATATCCCAGAAAACTTAAACCAGAGCGGCCTTGAAAACCTCAGTACATCAAGATATGTTATAGATGTCTCATATAAACGAAATAATAATTTTTATGGGAAATTTGGTATAGAATTTTTTTTAATGGCGAACACCCATGAACACCAAAAAAAAGACTTCTATACCTACTTTCTCATGAAAAACATAATTTTTCTATGAGACATATATAACGTATCTTGATTATTGATGACCCCTAGGATAAAATCCTGTATGTACTGTGTTCTTGAAAAGTTTTTGAAAATTTTTGACAATGTCAAACTAATCTCAAAACATTTTTATAAGTAAATATGTTAATAAAGCATTTAATAATATGCAAAATAATGATAGAAGCAACTAACAAAATAGAAAAAAGTTTTCACGTATTTTTTTTCATTGGCCCTGAGTATTACAAACTTTGCTCAGCTTACCTTAAGTAACCAAACTAAAAAATACATGCACGTAACCACACTGTGGGTGTGAGCGTATAAATCTCCGCCATTATTTTAGCTCGCCGCTTCCAACTTATAAACGCCTGGCACTATTTCTGTCAATTAGTCATCTGATTGTGTCGTTTAGGAGTAGCCCGAGGAAAGATAATAACTTGGATAATTTGTAAGCTGAGGAGATGGAAGCTCCTTCCATCAACTTTTGATGAAGGTAGCCTGTTTTTGTGACAGGATTATCAATCAGAAAATAACACTACATCCTTAATGTGTAGATGTTGTGTCACTGTGTGCGTGTGTTCGTGGTAGTTTGGCATTTTATATTCAAGAGATGAATAAAGCTGAAAAAAATACGCTTTGTTTTACGGTTAGTCATGAAAATCAAAATTAGATTCATTTAAAAATATTATTAACTTAATTTGAATCATGAGTATATAATGTATATTCAACCCACCTTGAATGGCAATATATTGTCTAAGCTCGTTTCTCCATTCTAAATATTAGTTATTGAATGTATCTAGATGAAAAAAATGTCGAAATGAAAGAAAGAGACGGAAGATAAAGAAAGTTAATGAGATTAAAAAGGAAAGCACAAAAATTTTCTACGAGAGTTATTTCTACATCAGAAAAAATGTATTATAAAAAATGGACCACTCAAACATGTCATAGTCGTTACAATGAGATGGAAATTTATTCAGTACCTTTCCATAAATGTGACATCTTAAAAAGTTACATGTTTCAAAAATGAAATATGTCTATTCAGGTATTCGGGAAAGTCACTACTAATATATGTACATTTGTATATGGAACATGCCAGTTATTTTATAAAAAATAACTGGCATGGCTGTCTGGAATAACAGACAATGTCACATTTCCAAAATATCCTGAGAAGGCAGAAGCAACGATCTTTGAACAGATTTTTAGTAAAATCAAGCCCAGTGATCCTCAACTAGGTCCAAGTGGGGAAAAAAATGAATTTTATGGTATAAATTAGTGAAAATATTTCGTCAAGACAATAAACATGGTCAAAGGACATTGAAGTACCGAAAATATTTAATAAATTTCCTTGAAATTTTGTAAATGACAATATAAAGAAAGACCTTAAAAAAATATCAGAATTATGAATCGACTAGCTGTAACCCGTCAAAAATGATGGTACTTTTATATGTCGGTTCCTAAAAAAAATATTTTTGGGAAAAAAATTTTGGAGAAAAAATTCATATAAAAAATTTCATTAAAAAAAATTACTATAAAAAAGTAACGAACGTTACACAAAGTTATGGGAACAGCGAGAGAGACAGACAGACAGACAGACGGACGGATGGACAGAGGACAGACAGAAAACGTAATTATTGTAATTGGGATAAGGAACATTTATATTGATTAACTGAGGTATTAATTATCTTGGTAATGTTTTTATTAATTTATTATTATAATTAATATATTTGTTTCCTTTTTTTACAAATAAACATATGGTACTTTATAACTTATACGGTTTTAAAAAAAACCTCCTGTCAAGCTTCCTTCATTTGGCCTCGCCGATTAGTGGGTTTTAATTTTTGCAAAAGAAAAATAAATTCAAATAAAAAGTATTAAACAGTGTTTAAATTAATTAAGATAAATTATAGAAGTACCACAGAGACGAAGCTATTTAATGAAAAACGTGTTGAAGTTCTTTTATACGATGGCTCATGGCCTACAACTTGTGTGAGCTGGCTAAAGTAATCACTCTACATAATGCAACCTTCACCAATTCCATCGTAAAAACATCCACACATTATCAAATTTTTAAATGTTGTATGTATGTTCCAAATTGAAACCTTCCATGTATTTGAAGGAACTTGCTAGAGATGTAGTCTTCTTCTTCTTCTTTTGTTAGATTCTTGATCTGTGTTGACAGGTCAGTCCTGGTCTTGTAACGAGGACGTCCAGCTCTCTCTCCATTTCTTTCATGGTCTCCCTGGCAGTCGGTGCCCCTCTGGAATCCCGCACATCACGACTCTGGAAAGACTTGTCTGCTCCATTCTCTCGACGTGGTCCCTCCAGAAATCCCTTCTCTGCCTGCTCTATCTTACAATGTCTTGTATGTCGCAGGTTCTGCGAATTTCCGCATTGGGTACTCTGTCTCTGTGGGTCTTGACCGCAATAGGTCTTAGGGTCTTCATCTCGGTAGTTCGCTGTTCACTCCTGCTTTGATACCGTATGTCATAATAGGTATGTTTTATATATTCTCACTTTGCTTTCCACTAGCATATTCTTATTGGCCTATACAGTGTCTCTAAGGCAACTGCTCTATGACTTCGTTATACGCTGTAGCTAGATATCTCCACCCCAAGATAGATACCTACTTAAATTTCATAACCTGTTCTATGGGTTTATTGTCTACGACCAGTTTAAATCTTGGAGGTTGTCTAAATATTGTAAGACACTAAGTTTTGTCTAGATATTGTAAGACAGTTAGTTTTCTCGACTGAAATGAAATGATGATAAATATGCAGTCCTTCTCTTGAAATAGTAAGTATACATAGATTTCGCAGCTAATTTGGAGTGTTAAATTATATTCAAATTATTTTATACAACCGCATCAATTTATATTATGCCAATAACGATGTTTTTTGTCAAAACAGATTTATCATTTTCCATTTACTTCTTAAGAGAAAAATTCATTCATTTTGGTATGAATTTAAGAATTTTTAATAGATTAAGAACGCTTACTGAGATTCCACTATACTTACTTGCGTTTGGAATCACTCGACACATCTGCTTGTTCTCTGAACTTACAAGTCCCTTCAATTGTTGTGAATTTGGCTATATAATTGAATAAATAAATTGAAAAATTGAAATTGAAATACAAGCGATTTTAATTTTGTTTTAGGTTTCATCATGCTGTCAATATTTTGATTATTTTGTTAAAACATTTGCGGTTTCAAAACGCAGGTGTTCATTTATTATTTGCGAGTAAACAATTACACGTATTCGCGATGCCGCGCAAACTGCGGCTGCAAACAATGAGGTCCTAAATTTGGCTGTACCTAATTGGTGCGAGGTTCATTAACGGATATGGTCATATCACGCACAAACCTACAGCCAACCGAAACGCCGGGATTTTCGTTATTAATCATACAAAAGGAAAAGGCGTGACAGAGGCGGACTCGCGCCGCGTCCAATAATGGCGATGTCATTCCTTCTCTCAATAAAACATTGTTAATTAATTGTATCTGTCAGGGTTTAAAAGGTCGCAGGGTTTAAAAAATAATTGAATACATTCCTACAAAAAGGTTCTTTATGCAAAAAAAATTACGGAGAGAGAAATTAAATTAATTAAATTTATCACAACTATAGATTTGAGAGGAGCAGTCCCTTTCATAATCAGGTGTATTTTATAAGTAACCTAAATAGAGAAATTGTGTCATCTCGAATGGAGCAGCAGGTTGTGGAGCACTGGGAAGAATTTTCATTTTTGGGCTTCTACGGAAACATGTTGAGGTTCAGAGATATTTGTTTTGATATGTGTTTTCTCTGAATTTAAGGTTTTTTGTATTTTGACGGTTTTCAAACTGTTAATTATTAATCCTTTAAAAGTAACTGAGTGAAGTAGTATTCTATGATTATCGTATGTATTTTGACGGTTTCCAAACTGTTAATTATTAATCCTTTAAGAGTAACTGAGTGAAGTAGTAGTCTATGATTATCGAATTAATGGTTGGTACTAATTATGTTGTTGGCGAATTCTAAAAATTTATTGTTGTTAGTAAAAATTTCAAAATGGCGGAGTCATATGCTGTCCAGCAAATGTCATGTAAGTTATGTGCTGATGCGCGCAGCTGGTGGAGATTATTATGTCTCCAGGGCTTGTGTAAACTGAAAAAGTCAATTATTTTCTTGTAAAATGATATGTTTATGATTAAGCATATCGAAAAAAAATTTTTACAAATGAATTCAGATTTCAATTTTTTTTTTCCTAAAAAAATCGATGTTAAAAATTCATAATAATCAGACAACGCATTTTATCAAATGTTATCAGTAAGATATGTGAACAGTATCGACCTAATAATTTTTGAGACATTTTCTTCACTAGTCTGAAAAAGGGAGTTTAGAGAAAAATGCAAAAAAATAATGAAATACGTTTAAGAATTCACCTATCATTCTATCTTCGACTTGTTATAATTCAAATAATTTTTAATTATTTTCAAATTATTAATCAAAAAATATATATATCTTGAACATTTCAAGAAGGTATTTGAAATCCCTTTCAAAAACATTTTTTTTGTAGTAGCGCAATAATTTTTCATTACAGAGGAATATTAATATTTTTACAACTATTTTCATGGTTGTTTTTAAGCGAACGGCTCAAAATGTGTATAATATAAAATAATACTAAATTTAAATTGTAATGCATCATACACTAGCACATTTAGGACCGCTTCAAATACATTTGCACCGTTTTCGAAAAGTTTATAAAATAAAGAAAAATAAACACAATCATCAACTTTTATCAGAATAGCGACACATACACACCCGCTGCACAAGAGCGAATTAAATATCGAACATGGATACCTGTTGAATTCTAAAATGAACTTTTAATGAATTATTTAAATTTATAAAATTACATGAAACAAATAAATAATTAAAAAAATAAAAAATAAACTTTCTAGTGACAAAAAAATAAAATAATATACACCTGAAAAGAATTGTGTTGGAGAGTATATAGTTCATAAGTCATTAGCTGTCCATAAACCGATGTGGTTATCAATAATTTGAAGTTTTTAAAAGTATTTAATTAATAATGTATAGTTCTTTTGTATTACAGTTATTAAGTAGGTATGTATAATGTTTGATGTCTTATATTCCATACCAACATGCACTTACTACCTGAGGACTAATTTTCTTATTTTTTATTATATTTTTAATGCCTCTATTTTTATGTGTCTTCATTATTAACATGTATTTAAAAATTGAAATCAAAAATACTCCAAAAAGATAATGTCTCGAATTGGAACCCTTATTGACATTTATCTAAAAATCACAGTTACGGCAGCTGGGACAAATCTTGCGGATACCGGCAGATAGACTGCCAAAAGCGGATAATCCAGGCAAGAAAAGAAGACAGAAGACGAAGGGTCCGTCTTAGAAAGAGCTGGCGGATACAGTTGGAGGACTGCTGCAAAGCGAGGTTGCAACTAAATTGGGCTGACGTGGAGAACGAAGCCCGAGATAGAAAAAGTTAGAACCTTCTATGCGGTGCAGGGACCCTGACCCGTAAGGATGAGTGGTAGAAGGAAAAGAAGAAGAAAAAATTATAATTTAATAAAATAAAGTCCGGGCCTGGCGCTGCACGGGACGCGGAGGTGCGCTTCAGTTCACATTGTCGCTGAGTCAAATTACCTTAAAATAATTGACGTAGTCCCGGCGATCTGATGAAATGAATACTAATAACGTGAAAGGGGATATTCTGAACGAGAATTCTTCCCGAGCCGAGCCCTGAATACCACACACACTGAAAATAGTCTCCCATTTCAAATACCATGTTTTATTGGGATGACATGCAATTTAACGATAGAAGTCAAAGCTTCATACTCTTTGATAACATTGGTATGATTGTAACCGAATCAAAAGTCTGCCATCTCGTTAAAGAGTGGCATGCAGTAGTTATTAACTTAGGTTATGCTATTACCAACTATGCAGGGTGTAACAGAGCTAGTCCACAATACTTTACCTGTGGATTCCTGTCTTCATAATGGGTCAAAAATTTTTAAGCAACTATGATCTGATCAATAGATAAAGAGATATGCGACATCAAAGCTTGCATTTTTTTCTATACTTCTGACTTATTTTTTGCAAAACATTAGACTATCATTACAGTAACTTATATCTTATATGAAAAATTCATTCCCTTCAATATAGGTCAAACAAAATGTTAAAAACCTACCAATTCCAAATGAAAAACATTCCAACTGGAATTTTTCAGGATTTTTATTATTTTATTTAATTTTTATTGAAACTAATTAATTTATCGTAATCGATATAATGTAATGATACTTCAACATTTTGTAAAAAATAACTCAAACATTGAAAAAACTTTGATATTGCACAGCTCCATAACTATTGAAAATTCAAATTCAGTACATTTTAAATTAGTAACCCTCGATGACTGTTTTTAATTGTTTTCGGATATTGCTGCCTCTGCTTTTATACCTCATATATGTTATGTGCATTATACATAATGGCTACACCATCGCCACATGTCCATTGCTTTTTAACAATGGCAATGTTAAAAAGCAATGGATAATAATGATTTTTTTTAAATTGTCAAAGCTCTAGAATAAATAACGTTGTTAAATAAATTGATAAATCTCGTTTAATACGACATTGAAGTCCCGCAGCATTGATATAGTCCCACAAAGATTTTAACTTAATTAATATTTAGTCGTACACCTAAAATGACTAGTTAATAATAATTCAGAGTCCATGTCATCCTTTGCAGAGAGCGTAACCACTATGAAGGTAATTATTCCCCTCCGCGAGTTCTGTTAAAGGAACTTTCTGACTCAAAGGAGTGGGAATAATATAAGGTTTCCGTTTGTCCTCCCCGTGTTGTGACGCCTCCCTCCCCTGGCGGAGGGGCGGAGGGGGGCTGCCGGCGCAGTCACCCTCTCGTCATACACCTGTGTTCCGAAGGGGAGATCGGGGACCACGGAACACGGACCTCCTGTACCATGGAACGCAATACTACTAACAAATTTAGTACATAACGGTAAATCATAGAATGCAGCGGATTTTCTGAATGCGCGAGTTAAAAATTAACAAAATAGTTGATTCACCTGTTTTTACGAAAAGTTAAATGTCACAAAAGCGGACATATTAAGCGGTCTTAATCGATATATAATATAGTCAATTCGCTAAAGTTTATAAAAAAATAAGATTTATCGCTTTAAAAAAATATAATGAATATTTTTAATTTTTAAAGCATTAACATTGTGGTCAGGCGTTTTAACAAAATGCAAGAAATATTTATGACGCAACCGGGGGCGTTCAGAAATAACATTGAAGCTTGCCTTTTTCGTAAACATATATCGGGAAAAAATAGCAAAATTAAATATTCACGAGTATCTGACGGAATAATACGAAATAATAAACATTGAATAATATGGTAATTATTGTGATAGAAATACTACGAGATATATTTTGTATTTTGATATTTTATCAAAAAAATGTTTAGGAAAAATCATGCTTCTGCGTTTTCACTCTATGCCCTTGGACACAAGTAAGAAAGATATGTATATGATGGTGCCAAAAAAGGAGAGCGACCGCAAAAGACGTGGCATGACCAGATTAACCAGATACTGGAAGATGGTCCTATTAGACAGACCTGTTTCATTTACAACAATTGGCATTAATGTCTGGTAACACTTTGATTGTTTAAGTGGCTAAAGAACTCGGACAGTGGTCAGTGGTCGGGGGCTTGACCCATATTTCAAATTAATCTTATGCGTGTCCTTCATTCATATTCATTTTTTTGGCAATTATTTAGAGTCTACAATACTCTGGCTAGACTATCTATTCTACTAGTACAGGTGCATCACTGCTAGTCGCTTTGACTATTTTACTGTAATAAGCATCTTAGCATTTTATATAAACACAGGAATTTTATGAAATACGGGAATTTTAGGAAATATTTTATATAAATACAGGAATTGGAATTGTGAAAAATTCTTAAAAATATTCTCTATATAAAAATGTTCTCGGATTTTTACGGCTTTATTCCACTAAAAAAGCTCAAATTAAATAGACACGAACACTTTATCAAGAGTGCCACCATATTCCAGAGTAAATAAAAATTAAAGTTTTAATGTTTATTTTACGATCGTTTGACAAATTTAGGTACTGAAACAAACCTGTATAAGAACTGTATGGATGTGTGAGATTCAATTCATAACGTTTCGCTGGAGTCATATCACAGAGTCTTCTGAGAGGGTCATATCGCCTTTATACGTCTTTAACCACCGCCGCCATAGCGCCTGTATTTGTCAAACGTCGAGAATCGAATCTCAACAAATCCATACGATTAATATAAAATATCTGTATGTTTAACCACCTTAATAAATAAAATAACCTCTAACAATTAATACAGTTTAGTCAATTTATATTAACTTGGAAAGAAACAAAAAAGACATATAATATTGGTGCGACAGTGTATCCACGTCTCCTCTTGCCTCCTCTAGACAGCCTCTGTGTCAGTACCTAGTTCTTGATTAGCCAGAATATGGCAAATTTTCGTCAAAGGTGGTCTCTTTCTGTACAAAGTTCATCGTTCGAGTCTTTCTGTGAATAGAAATTTCAGATGGAAACCAAATATTTGGTTAAAATTTACGCTACCGTGGTTAATTATACCTTATCTCTGTTTGACGTACCTTTTCAGCCCCGATGTGTTGTTTAATTAATAACTCAGGTTACTATTTAGACATCAAATAAGTGGACCAACTACAAAGCTGTATAATAATTATATATTTATTGTTTTATTAGGTGAACAAATACATTAATAGCAAACAATAAAATATGATTTAATATTTCAAATTCTGTACAACCCGCTTTCCATTAAAATAGGAAATTAAAGAATTATATACTAAATAATATTTAATAAGTATGACATTTAAAAAAAATCAGCGTTATATAATTTAATTTGTAGTAAATGCAATCAGTTTTATACAGATTAAAACTGCAGAAATTTTGATATAAGAATAAAGTAAGACTTAAGATATTTAAATATCAACTCATCAAAATAAGTATTCTGAATTTTCAAATCATATTTTGGAAACAAATCATTTATTTGATATTAACAAGGTTTAATATCACATACAAATAACACAGGTTAGCATAAATTGGAAAAAGCAATCCTAATAAAGTAAATATTATAAATAATAAAATCATTTTTGTATTATTTATTAGTAATTCAAGTCTCTCATATGCATTTTTGTTTTTGATTATGATTGTGTCTTTACTTCCAGTTTTAATTTAAGTATACCTGACAAAGTGACCATTGACGCCGAAAAATGTTAATCATTCAATAAATGGTGGTTTTAATAAAAAATATATATAAATAACAATACCACTGCAAAATAAACTATCAAGTATTTTTTGCCCTCACAATAAATAAATGCCCTTATAACACAAGAATTTCATTACTAAAATGCCGTTTTCAAGAGAAGTATGCAGATTTATGTTTCAAGAGTTCTATAATGAGGTAAATAATCCAAAACGTGTTCCATGAGTAAGAAAATATTATAATTATTATTATTACACGTTTACTCGATAGACGCTTTCTTCACGACCGATCCACAATATACCTCTTCGGAAATTTTTTATCTTGAATTATATATCTCAAATTACATATCTCAACTTATATACCTCGAATAACTTTAATTATTAACATTAATTTGTGTTGTAACTAATGTTTTCTAGTGTTTATAACTCCTCTACCATAAAAAGTGTATTTTGTCTAAAGTTATTCCCCTTATTGTAGTAAAATGTTTTGACAATGTACTTCAATATAATACTGTCTATCAGGAATGTAAAGTTTATTTTACTGTGAAAGATAAAGTAAGCCAATTTCGTCATTTTTCTTCGTTCCATTATAATTTTCATCAGATGCTAAAAAGAATTTATTTATTTTCCAAAAATTTCTTAGCGAAATTGCTTTCCAGTTTTTCAAAATCATTACTTCATAAATAAAATTCAATGTTATTATTTCATTATACGGAATATAACAGAATCAGTCCACAATGTTTTACAGGTAAGATTCCTATCTAAATTATGAGTGTAAAATATTCTAACCTCGATAGTTATGGAGATGAGTGACTTCAAATAAATTTTCGATGCGTAACATCTTTCCTCTCGCTTTCCTGCAATCTGTGATTTCGTGAAAATTGACGGATATACGTAACAGAAAAGAAGACACTGGGGAAGCGCGCGCAATTTTATTTAACCAATGAGCGCGCGCGAGGCGCGCGCACTGAAAAAATCATCGTTTATAAACAGTTTAATCTGAGAAATGTATATTAAATTATATAAATGTGTTTTTTTAAAACAAATATGTGAGAATTACGACGTTCAAGCGAGAATTTTTTTGATAGAATGAAAGGATGATTAGTTAGTGTTTCTGATAGAGAATTATTTTCATTTCGAAGAAAATTAGACGGCGCGGATCAAATCAAAAACCTTCAATTACCATAAAAATATCACATTTGGACATTGACAGACTGGTTTCAGAAATGTCAGTTTTACAAACATGTTGCGTATTGTTGATATTCAATATGTAATATCTATATAAAAAAATTTTTGACAAAAATTAAATTGATTGATTGTTAAATGAATTTTAATTGTAAACGAAACCATTAAAAAACATCTGTTGACAAAAAATCTTTATCCAAATCCGCTGAAGTGATTAAAATATTTTGCAACTTATAAGGCGATATAATATATTCGCGTGCATGTCAAGGTACCTTCCTAGATTTGTATTAAATACATTAATGGGTGTTTTCTATTTTCTTCTTCGTAAGGTTCTATGCACTTTATGTAAAATTTTGCATTTATTGCATACAGTTTTCTATTTTTCCATAATTTGGAATAAAAAACGTGATGGTGATAGATACATACCACTCATGAATAGAATTTATGTAATCAGTCATTTATTTATTTATGTATTTATATTTATTATCTTCGACGTAACTACAGCGTTTGTGATCAGATTTGAATTTGATAAAATACCACAAATTGCTTTCTTCGTCTACTATAGAATACACACCACACACATGGGCATTGTAAATAGAGCAGCGAGCGCTTCGGCCGCGCAGCGGTCACTTCGACTGCGCAGCGGGCATTTAGAAAGCGCAGCGGGTACATCGACCGCGCAGCGGTCGCCATCTGTCTATGCTACCCATTCCGGCCGCAACTCTCGAACGCACTGTCCGATCAGCGCGACACGAGTGTTCCCGGAAAGAGGAGCTCGGCACGCTGCGTCTACCGGCAACCGCTGTCCGTTTTTTTTAAGTTTAAACCAAGTTTCGACCATTACTCGAGCTTTTGTCATCCACAGATAGCTCTCTTCTTCTACTTTCAAATACACACACGGACATATAATCTTGTGTGTATATATATATATATATATATATATATTATGAATAATTTTTTAAATACATATTTCCGTATTTAGTTTTTTTTTAATTTTTAGGTTAATTTCTGTCGCTGCTCAATTAATATTTTTAATTGTGATTAAAGAAATACCTTTTTTTATAATTTGAGGTTTATTTCTGTCGCTGCTCAATTGATGTTTTAATTGTGAGATGTCAAATGTAACACATCATATGCGACTACTGTAAGGCTCACTCGTTTTTTTTTCTACACAAATAACATATATTCATCATGATAATACAACGTTGATCCATAGCATTATCACTATGAGGGTTATATATAGTTGACTATATAGTTGATCTTTATATAGTGGCCCTCGTAGCCCAGTGGGTATGACACTGGCTTCACACATCAAGGGTTCCGAGGTCAATTCCCGATGAGGTCACAATTAATCTATGTGATTTACTCAACCCTAGATGTTTTGTGTTGTACTTTGCTTCTGTAAGTGGGCCTCTCGGCCGGTTGAAACGAATATAAAATTAAAAAAAATATTAGTAATTAAGTTATGTTATTTATCATTATTATTTTAACAATATTTTTACATGTAGGTTTGCTCTGAGAAAACACTTACTGTATTTTGTCCCCAGAGGGATGATTAATTAATTTAGATAAATTATGGAAGTCTTACAGAGACAACACATAAAGACAAATATAAAGTAAATCGTATGGTTTAAGATACTAAAACGAACATCGAATTTCTGGAGATTCGACAGTACCTATAGTAGAGACCGTCGATATGGAGATATCATGACATGTTGCGTAATCTATGTATAATAGTTCATGAAAATAGAATAAAGATGATTCTCGCATAATCTTTTCAAATAAACGAAAAGTTTTCAGATTTGGAACATATAATAACTTTCAAAAACATGTTAATGTGTGGATGTTCTTACGATGGAATTGGCAAATGTTGCATTGTGTAAAGTGATTATTTAAGTCAGCTCATACAGGTCGTAAGCCCTGGTTCATCCTATAAAAATAGTTCCCTGCATGTTTTCCATATGAATATTTTCGTCTCTCCGAGACTTCTATAAATTAGCTGAATCCTTATTATAAAGTATAAAGACTTTTTTCAGGAAAGTTCAACTAAGTCTTATTTATCCTAGATTAAAAATTCCTCTCGTTATTAATTTTTAAGGTGCCCGCTGAAGATTCAACTAGTCTTGGACTTCCTAAGAAGGCTTTGGAGCATATTCATCAACTCCCCTCCAAAGCCGATGGGATTATCCGATGCACAAATAAGGTTTCAAGAAATCTTCAAAGCTACGAAATATTTAATAAAACAGTGGAACATGCTCAATCAACCCAACCCATACTTTGTTACATATGTAAGTCCGCAAGGCTACCAACAGAGAAGATATATGAAAGTGACTGAGGCAAAAGTGGTGTGCCAATGATGTAGCGCTCTATCCTCTAAGCCAACCCCCGGGGAAAACAGTGTGATAGTTAGTAAAAGAATTGTAAATTTTACGACACGCCAACCATTTAAGTTTCGTAAAATTTTTAGGCTTTATTTGTAATTTCTCATGAGAGACATTCATTATTCCAACTATCGACATTTGATTGATTGAATGAATCTGATAAACTTTAGAATAATAAATACATGATAAAAAGTACCAGGATTTTTTATTCCATTTTAATTCGGGATTAGTTTTATACAATCATAATATATAAATAGTTTAAACGAAATCACTTTTTTGTGAAGTTGCAGTTTCAGAAAAAAATGTTTTTTTGTTAAGTAGATTTTCTAGATATTTTCTGTTTTTGTTCTAAGCTTATTTAATGTGCCGTTCTTGTTTTTTTTTTTAATACATAAATTACCATCCCATCCCAGATTATTATCCCGGTAACGCAATTTTTTATTTGAACAAAGAAAACTCATTTATTTAAAAAATCTTTGTGTAATGATAACTTACAATGAATCGTTTGCGCAATAATATTCAACAGATTTAAAATAAAATTTGATTCCAAAACGCAAACCTTCGTCTTGTAATATTTCCAGCGACAGTGAATCAAGAAAGCGAGGTTTCTAGTGCGAACCTGCGCGATTTAAGCAGCGTGCATCAATTTATGAGAGAAAATGCTAATAACAAAATTTAGGGTGAATTAAGAACAGATACGTGTCCAGTAACTTTGTGAATTTGTGAATATAATTAGTTGTGGGATCATTAATTTTAGTGTTTCGTTTGCCTCACACAGCCACAATCTTCCAAATTCATTAAATTATTGTGAAAATTTAAAAATGGTGAAGTTATATTCTGTCACAAAAAGATCCTTTTTTTATGAGCACAGCTGGTGGATATAATGATGTCACGAACATTTGACTAAAATTAAAAAGTTTATTATTTTCTTGTTGAATGATGTAATGTCTGTGACATAGCATATGTTCACGGACCATACCGTAAACATCTTCAAATGAGAGCAGTTTTAGCATTATTTTATTTATTTTTTTCTAATCTTAATTCAACATAACCCTAATTTATCGAATCATTTCGACGCATAATGTGCAAGTTGAATATTTTTTCATGCTCGATGAACCTCGAAGCTGCATACGTTATTAAGGACTATTATTAATTTTAATCGAAATAATTACCAAATTATATATCCACTTTACTTAAATGTTGAAAGTTTCAAAGCTCTAGCTAGTCAGGATGTTAATGAAATATCAATTTCAAGATTCCAGCGCAACAAACAAACAACAGAGTTAAATAATTTTTTAGAAAATGACAAGGGGGTGTAGCCCCTACAACATTTCAAATAATATATAACCCTGTAGAATTTTTTTTTTTAGTTTTTTCTTGAGTACGTCTGAAACACTCTGTATTTTAATATTGTAAGCTCGTATAACATTTTACGCATACACTCTACGTATCAGTATTGGAGATAAAAATATTTTATTAGTATTTATTTGTAAGGTTGCTATAGCAAACAAAGGAAGCCGCTGTAAAGTGAAGTAGGGTGATTTAATACGAAGGCAATTTACATCCCCCGCGGAGTGTAGAAGGGTGGCGTCATATTGCCGCCCTTATTTTATTTACATTTAGAGACGCTGTGCACAGGTTGCGCCGCGTTCCGCCAGATGCCCAATGTCCGATTCAAGAGTAAAAGTGTCGTATCATATGCCGACGATATGGAACTATATAATATTATATCCGATTAGAGGAAAAGGTATTGTTATATGACCTAACCTAACCTTACACAATACCAGCGCAACAACTGAATTTGTTCTTTTTTTCTTAAAATTTCGTTTGGTAATACTCGTATAATCTATTAATACTGAAAAAATAGAAGCGAACGTGATTCTAGCTATAGTTTAAGCATATATTCTTATTTTTTATATTTAATTACACCGTTCAAAATTATTATTTCATTTTTTTACATAAATTTTAAGCATCACACTTTTTAATAAATATATTTTTTTTTAAATAGAGATGCGAACACGGAATACGTGTCACATCAATATTCTTACTATTTTCAAACTAAGCTATATGCTTGTGCTATGAAAATAGGACTAACTTGCTAATCTGGGGTGAGGTTCGAACCCGCATATTAACCAGAAATATTAAATCATTATTTTTTATAAATATTAAATTTCAAATACCACCAAGTTCCAATATAATCCAATCTAAATTGAATATAATTCATAACAATATGTGTGTAACCGTCCACTGTTGCTTCATGTTGGATTCGGTGATATACTTATTTATTTCTTTGTTTATTTCTATTTAACTTAAATATAAATATTTTGGTTGGAATATGCCTGTCTTACTAGAAATATCTGTGGTGAGATCTAGGCATAGTTTACAATGTTTTGTAGACACAAAACGTAGTACGTAAATATATAATAAAATAATTATTTGTATTTGATGAAGTACTGTATATTAAAGTAACATAATTAAAAATATATCATATATGAGGTTATAGTATGTGTTAGTGTTTTTAGTAAGTGTGTTTATTTTATCTCTCTCTTTGTTTCGGATCCACTGTTTTACTTTGTATTTGATGTTAGGGTTGTAATAAATATGTTTCTTAATTTTTTTGAATATTTCGTTAACGTTATGTTCCATAGATCGACGATTTCCGATTACTTATTGGTCAAGTTTTGAATTTAATGAAATGAAGAATTAATATAAGTCATCATCAAAGTATTGTTACAATAATACGATGTTACAATAAAATGATAAGAAGTTATCACTATGTTAAGAAGATAGGCATTTCTTATATATCTGGATGGAACGAGTAAATTGATTTGATGTAGGTACGCGCTAAGGGAGAAAGGTATAAAAAATATATTAGGTGAGTGTTGATGGCAGCAGGATTTGAAGATGTCTGTCAAATTATTGGCTTAACCGAATAATCTATATATAGGAAGTCACTGAAACCAAAAAAGTGCAATAGCATGAAGTTATGTTGTATGAAAAAGGGCGTAACAAAAGCGGTGTACCATGACAGAAAACTGTGACATTCTATCTTTTCTGCCTATCCCTAGAGAAAACGGCATGATTAGTTAGTAATTTAGTCTTGCTACGATTTATCTTTTCACTGCACGCGCCTGGAGCATATATGTCTCATTCAAATGAATAAGTAATAAATAAAACCTTCATATAATCTATATAAGGAAAAGGCTATAGATCAATCGATATCATTAAAATATTTGCACGTATCACACGTGTCCATAATCTCATTTAACAAACACAGGATGAATCCCAACGCTACAGACACCAAACAATGCCACAAAAATGAAAACCGCCTTAAAACAACAAGATTATGGATATAACTTAACAACTTTTCCGGCTAAAAAGACATCCTAAAATAACATTAAAAGCCCACATAAATCATGACAATAAATAATAAACCGCGGAGTCCGATATAAAGCCGTAATCAATTATGCTGTAATCTATCTATTTGTCGTATGGCATTATTTCCCTGTTTTCCTCGGACCGTCTTCCAAATATTTGATTAAGATCCATATCCCCCTCCCGGGCGACACCCTACCGTGGCCGGGGGCCGCTAATGAAATTTTCTGCCTTTTTCATGTTTGTCTGGGTCGCCATTAGGCTTTAATCTTCCCGCGTCTTTTCGTTACATAATAGTTTCGGTGTTATATTTCTTTATGGAAAATATTTTTCGCTTGAAAACCAAAAAAATATATTAATTAAGATAAATTATAGAAGTCTCGTAGAGATGAAGCTATCTATATGGGTAACATGTATGGTAAGTATTTTTTTTTCAATTGATTCAGCAACATTGTTGATTGACATTTTCAAAAATATTGATTGTATTATTTGTGTAAATCTACTTATTAATAATAAATTAAATTTAACTGCCAGCCCAATTCTAATATTCTTCGGTAATAATATTTATAATATATAATTTTTCAAATAATTTAGAAAAACAAAAGACATTCTTAATTTTGATACTTATATAACATAGACATATATATAACCCTCTGACGATGGAAAGGTATTTCTGAATTAATTAATCAAATAATATAAGTAGATTTATATAAATAATACAATCAGGTGGTGTCTTTACAGGTGATCGCAGGGCTTATGAGTTGTACTTGCTGACTTAAGTGATCATTTTACAGAATGCAACGTTCACCAATTCCACCGTGAGAATATTCACAAAATTTTAAATTTGTATATTTTCACAAAGTGGATGTGACATATAAGGGATTCGCAAGTGATTCCAATGTAATTTACTCTGAACGGAAATAAATTATTATATGGTTTTACAAGTTGCGACAACTGACCCCGAGTGGCCAGAGATTCGTGTTAGCTAGCGCGTTTGCGAACAACGGTCGCTAAATCCACAAGTAAAGCATAGAAGAAAAATTCATTCGCTGTAATTGAAGCTTCCAGGGCGTATGTGGCAGGTCCCCTCTTTTGGGTAAGACATAGAATCTGAGTATAAAACTTGAAACAACATATTGGTAAATTGTATTTTAACTGTGAATGCCTTCTAATATAATGTAAATTTATTAGGTATCTTGCGGTGGCGATGGGGAATAAGTTCAGAATACAAAATTTATAATCTCTGGTGAATGATTATTCAAACGTCAAACATTAATTTTCTATGGTTTCTTGTTTTATTAAAAATATGTGCATCTATGGCGTGAAGTGTCAAAAATGTATCATTGTTAAACTTAAAATAACTGCTTTTAAACCAGCTAACGGAAAATTTGACTTCATTTATGTAATCAGGACCCTTTATAACACCATGAAAATTTTTTCTTTCATTAAATTTTTGATACATCCTGACCCAGGGGATAGACAGCGTCTTGCAACCGGGATTATCATTCCTCGTCATGATCGTTCCTGAGGTACTGCGGATGCCGCAACAGGAGGCCGTGTTAGACCTTCCCTGGCATTGTTACCGATTTTCAGGGACTGGTAGAAGTCATAAGTAATTAGACAACGAGCTCGAAAATAAGATGAGAACCCACGTAAATTGTTATTTGCCATTGGATCATTTGGAGTGTTATAATTCATATATTTTTGAGACCAATTTTTGCACCATGAAGACGACATGATTTATATTATATGATAATTTTAATTTTAACTTAACTATTGTACATTATATGTTGTCTCCACCGTGGGTAGATCGGGAATCGAGCCTAGTAAATTTTAACTGAGAAATCTAATCTTTGGCACTCTCTTGGTGGTGAACATAATGCATTAGGCAAGATATGGAATCTGTTTTGGGGAATTTTTTTAACGAAAAAAGACAAATGGTAGAAATTAGTGTAAAAAATTATTTCATTAAATTTTCGAGCATTCATATTGTTAACTAGAGTTTTATTAAAAATTAATATAAAATAATAAAAATTCAAATTCAGTATATTCTTTAAAAGTAATCCTCGATTGCTGCATTCAATTTTTTTTGGATATTGATGCCTTTGCTTTATACCCCATATATGTTTTTTATCTGCCTTCTTTAATATATTTGAAGAAAATATCTATCTTGCTATCTACCGTCAATAATTAGTAATTTCCATTACAGTGTACACAGGCGTTCTATTATTCCCAGCAAGACTTCTTTTGGAAATTTTTTGAATATTTCCGTTAAATTTAGTCCGTAATATAGGTACATATTTAAATGTATGAATGTCTTTTTTACTCCCTTTATATTAACTCGTGGCGTCTGCTTGCTTGCTTGCTTGCTTGCTTGCCGGCTTGCCGGCGTGCCGGCTTGCCGTCGAAAAAACTTTGGATCAATTTTTGACCCTTTTCCCGTCATCTAATCGAGCTGAAACTTTGCAAGCAGACTCGTGGCGACGATCAAAAAGATCTATCAAATTTTCGTTAAAAAAATTAATAATTATAGTATAATTTCGGATTTTAATGGTTTTTTCAAATTGGAATCTTTACAAAAGTTTGATTACTAGCAACGTCGGCCCGATAACGTCACGGAATATTTTCTAAATTAGAATTACGCCTTCGGTACATAATAGGTACTTCACTACGAATTTCGAAAATCTAAATTGACTGACAAATGTTTTTAGAATTTAATCTTCAAAGCATGAATTATCATGAATTTATCTTTCTTATCAAAGTGCAAAACATATAAAATTACTGTAAGTTTATTAGTTGTTATATTTTATAAAGAAAGGGAGTATAATAAAAACTTGGTTTTTATGGGTTACTTTTTTTAAATAATAAATATCCAAATAAAATTTACCACATTTCGTTTCCTTAAAAGCACTGGTGATTGCTTTTATTTTTTGCCGGTACGGCGTCGAGATCTTATTTAAAATTATTACATTATTGAGATTGTGTTAAAAAAGCAAAACCATGTCCACTACCAATTAGGTAGGCCAAATATTAAATAGACATGCGAATGGGGCTCAAACCACCGGCCACCAGATCACTAGGCATGCGTCTTGAGCACTACACTTTCAAGCTACTCAAACCTTTAAAATATTATTCTCTATTTTTAGGGTTTGATTATTATTGAGTGGGTACATACGTATCATGTTAAAAAATAATTCTTTATTTTTCACTTTGCAAAAGAAAATATCTCATTATTTTTCCGCTTCATTTATTTTAAACAGAACCTTACGGAAGATAGCTAAAAATATGAATATTGAGCATTATTCTGAGAATACAAACGTTTAAAGAAAAACATTAAAAAGCCCCAAAAACTGCCCGGAGGGCCTAGCAATAACAACCGGGTAAGCTTATTCTATTAAACTTTACAACGTTGTATCTTTTCGCAAAGATAAATATTATCTTAAGCTAGACATGAAACAAACAGGTCTCAACTCATTTTATCCCCTTTACAAAATACATATTTTATTAAAAATATTGTTTTTACTTCCGAAGGCCTATATGCCCTTTATTAAAGATAATAATAATACCTTAACCTTTTTTCAAGAATAATAATACATAATACTAATAATAATGAAAAATAAAGCAAAACAAATAAAGCAAAAGCAAAAATAAAGTTGATGTTAATTAAGATAAGTTTACGAAATGACTCCTAACATACGATTAAAATAAGAATAAGATTACCATATAAGAAAAAAGTGTACCAATACATAGAATAATGTAGTATTCAGAAGTGTAAAAATATATGATTTATATTCCATTTATCGACCGATCACTGTCTACGCGGAATCTAGGACAACACTAAAAGAAGAGCCGAAAATAGTGATTATAATAGGCATGATGACAGTATTAAAGAATTAAAGAAGAAGTGATTTTAGAGAAGAAAATATTTTGAAAGGATTCTATAAAATGATCCAGTTTTAATATACACATTGAGATTAATAAGATTTTTAATAAAATAAAAGTATTAAATTGTGCAATCCGCCATTTTAACTGAAACCCCGGTCAGAGCGAATGACGTCACGCCGCAGTAGCCGTCACCATGTCTTTGAACCGTTTGCAATGTGCAATGCAATGCAGTGTTTACTGAGGCTTGACGTAGGTCAGGTAGACGAAATGACAGCTGCGGGCGTTTTTTCGCGAAATTATAAATATGTAGATGAAAATGCAATTATTTGCGTAAAAAAATAGTTTCTTACTGAAATAATGTTATTTTCATTAATAGTAGACGTGTACCTACCTACAATATAGAATGTTATTTCAAAATATGTCATCATGCCTATTGTGAAGATTATATGAGTGAGAATTAAAATCGATGACAAAGAAGAATGTAGGGCGATTATATTATCGCGGTACTGTAGAAACAGAAAGAATTACACGAAATCTAGGATTTCTTAGCACTTAGACATTTTACAGCAAATTGGAAATTATCTGAAGGATCTAGAATAAATAGTAGAAATGTTGACTAGCGATTCGCAGAACGTCTGGAAACCCTAAAATGTGTATAAGCGGGATGACGCCACCAAGACATATATTTTATTGTGACAGTTTAGTGAACCCACAGAAAGCAGGACATTGGCGAAAGCGATATTATAGTGCGAATGAAGATGTTCCACATTTAAAATTATTGCGATAGATACGAAATATATATTTGTTTAACATACGATAACGTAAGGAATAAGGGAACCGTGGTGATGAGAGACTAATGAAACGCTTGAAATTCATTTTCAATAAAGTTTTTATTCATCACCAAAGTCGCTGGATACACATTAAATTAGAGCTTCTTCTTGTATTCATTAATTCATGATAATTTCTCATTAAGCACCTATCTGTGGAACACTTTTTACTCTTTCTAGAATATTCGTATGACTATGGTCACACTTATGTATAATCGAACGTTCACTAATCTCCCTATTTATTATACTCTCCTTATTTGAATCGCCGAAACGTCACAGTAATAAGTTCGTCTCGATGGCGTTTTCGAGTATTTAATTGTTTTGCAAATCTATATGTTTATTCTAGAGGCTTCAAGCAATTTCTGATTTACTGAAAGAAGTCCAAAATGCTAAAAAATATCCTCAATAATATGTAATTCTCTCTGTTTCTATAGTCTCGAGGCAATATGAATGCTTTACAATTTTGTTTCTATGGAACACGCGTGGATCTAGATATATTTAGGAAACTCTATCTGCATGATAATTGTGAATTAAGATTTCTATCAAAATAATTGACGGTTTTATATTCGTGTATACCTTATTGTTTGTTTTTAGTCACTTGACAATCTTCCCCTATTATTCAATTGTGCTCGATATAACATGGCAACGATTCAGTATCTGATGCGCTGTATACTTTCATGTTAAGCGAGCAGTGAGCAGCAGGGAATTGGAACATGACTGTGGATAGCGATAATGAGCACTAAAGAGATGTGGGCCTACAGTGGAACTGGGGTATATGAATAAATTCAAAAGAGTAATTATTCAATTTTTCAAAGTATTCCACGTTTATTATATATAATGTATATTATTATATACACAGCGAAACTGTGTACCTACTAAATGCTGATAACAACGATGTCACGCGACGGTGTTCGGTCAACCTGAACCGCAAACTGTTAAGCACGCAATCCAGGGTCACTCACCCGTGAACGCATTATCTCTCTAGAGAATTCTACAACATTCCATCTCACGGTAAAAAACTACGTAAAATCATCTAGAACGTTCCACAGGTTTCTCATCACCTCTATAATAAACATTTCAAAGGAATTGAGCTATAAAAAGAGCCACGCGTCGCAGGCTCAGTTCGTGACGTTAACAATGCGACATCTTCGTGATACTACCGAGCCAACTTGTGTGATCAGTGATTTTTGCTATTACAATACGCGATAATGTGTTCCATGTGATCTAGAGACACATTTCTCTAGATCGCATTGAAGATTTAATAATTAAAATTTATGTTGTTTTTGATTTTTTTTCGTTAAGTGTACAAAAAGTTAAGACCAACGTTTAGATGACTTTTGATTTATGCTTAAGGCTGCATTTTATGTTAATTATTTGTAAGTTAATACTTTTAATACGTAATCATTCATTATTACCACTTTTTCATTTTAAAGCATTTTGCTCCCGCGCGCCATCTGTGTAACATTTTAGGCCGCGTCTTCTCAAGGGTTAATTAATAAAAATTAACTAATATTATACATTAATTAGCTGTACGGCAATCGTCCGATAATTTGAGCGAAATTCAGCAGCGAAGGTCATTTAAGCCAGCTCATACAGGTCATCAGCCCTGGACCATCCTATAAAGATTCCTTACACGTTTACCATATAATCTCCTCTATGAGACTTCTTTAATTTATCTAAAGTAATATTCAGCCCTCCGTGAAAAAATTCAATAATTGTGTTCTCAAAACATACATATGTACATGTATTGTAAATAAAATAACATTAATAAAGTATAAATTACACAAGTCTCATAGAGACGAAACTAATTGTTTATACGAGAAAAGTGGATGAAAGTACCTTATATGATGGCTCAGGGCTTACAATCCGTATGAGCTGGTTTAAGTGATCACTCTACACAATGCAAAGTTCACTAATTCTATCGTAAGAACATCCATACATTATCAAATTTTTGAAAGTTCTATATATACATATATATGTTCAAATCAAAAATCTTTTGTATATTACTTAAGTCTATGCTAGAGAAATCTGTTGATTTTTTCAGATTAACGAAATAGTATACACAGCTTTCGTAGCTAGTAATGACACTTCGATATTTTTTTTATATGTGGAGTTTTATAGCAATATTCTTTTTAAGGTATATATATTTTAAAAAATACTGTATTAATCATTTCAAGTGAATAAATTTTTGACAGTTTAATGGATGCGCGCGCATTTCGTGGTCACAATAAAAGTTTTACTCCCAGATACACCAGAAGAAGACAACTTCAAAAATATATAATAATCATCAAAGATCCAAAATCAGTTCGAAACCGAGAAACTTGCATCGCTCGCCCGGCAAGCCGAACGCATAAATCTAGCCAACAGCGCGCGGGGTACGAATTTCAAATTTCATCAATCACTATTATACATTCGGGAATTACTCCCGCGCCGGGCTTATCTCGCGCGAACTCTGCTCCATTCGGCTTAATCTCTGGCGGGCCTGCTTAGTCCGCCGGGAGCGCCATAAAGAGCCGTGCGGGGGATAATGCGGGCCCCAAACGCGAGAATAAGTAGTTGTGGGCCTTAAAAGTACCCGTCCCCCCAAACTATGATTAAGGCAATGGTTCTGAACGCACCAAAGCGTTCAGGTATCGCTCTAGACGGTCACGCTAGCTTATTCGACTTTCAAACGGATCATAAATGCGGGGTATAAAAGCAAAGGCAATTAATATTTAATGCAGTCATCGAGGATTATTAATTCATAATTTATTTATTTATTAAAATTAACGGACCTAGTCCAATAAAATATGATGCATAATATGAACCACATAAATGGACTTCGGCGCAGACGTTACATGATGAGCTCTATACTACAACAATGAGCTCTATACTCTGTTTAAGGATCCAAACGTCAAAAAATTTATAAAACTGGGAAGATTTCGGTGGTTGAGAGAATGTGCGAGCATCAAACCCAAAGTCCCTGCTGAACTCAAGGCCAATATGGCGAATAAACTTAGGAAGATGAAGATGGAGTGACAACGTTCTCAAAAACAGAAGCTTCGGAACTGGAGAGAGCTGGCACTAAGCCGAGATGAGTGGAGGAAGATTCTTGAGGAGGCCAAGACCCACCCAAGAGGGTTGTAGTGCCATGAGTTATGATGATGATGAATATGCAACATAAAATACATCAGAATAAAAGTTAAAGTAATTTAAAACAAAAGCAAGGACAAAGACGCGGATACACATTTTTTGACTTGGTTGACCTGGGAGCCTACGTGCCTATTATATTGTGCGGAGATTGTAAACTTCGTTTATCTTGTAGTCGCATATTGTACTACACTTATATTGTATAATGTATTAATGTTTTACTGTAAAATGTAACTGTACTAATCACCTTGTCCTAAATGATTATCCATTAGGGTCATTCTGACCTGTCGATAGTCTTTAAATTAAAAATAAATTAAATTAAATGAAAATTACCAACAAAATGGAGACAAGATCTGGACTATCTAATCAGATATTGTTTGAATCCGGACAGACTTACATCGCAGAAGTCCAGATCTTTCCTTGAGTTTTAAGACGACATAACCGTGACATGGGAGCATGGAATTCATAATTAGTTCTATGATGTATAAGGAACAACACTTCATTATTTCTGAGTCTACAGGAAGGGGTATTGAATTTTATTTGGCCCAGTAACGAAGGCACATCAATGTGGCCGTTTAATATTTTGAATATGGTGATTAAGTCAGTGTTTTCTCTACGTTTTTGGAGGTTATAAATTTTTAACATTGACTCAATTTCACTGTACTCTCTTCTACAGTATCTTTCAATAGTCTCTTCTATTCAAGCCCATCATCCATGCAACTTTTCTTAAGAAACGTACTGAATTCGTAATTTTATAGGAAACATAATCAATAAACTTATAGGAAACATGATGATGAGGAAGGGATAGTTACATAAAATCTAGAATCCAGAACATTTTAAATTAGTGTGACTGAATTCAAAACATTTTATTTTTATTTTTTGGATATTGCTGCCTTTACTTATAGACTAAGAGCCAGCGACCGCCAGACTTACGTCACAGTATCAAACCTGAAATATTTTCTGTATATATACACTATAGTAGGTAACAAGATTCGAATATTATGACTTTTGAATTCGGGGGATTTCGTATGTAACAGATAATACAGGTACAAAAAATGTGCAAATTTAACGTGAAATAACAAACCTGATTTTTTAATTTCTATAACGGGACAATACTATACACTCATAATACTTTTCGGGGTAATTTCTTCCACCAGATGCTTTAAAAATTAATAATAATGTCATTTACGTTATAGTAAGAAATCTGATTTTTATATATTTTATTCTGACCACTATTACCTACATTACCTGATTCCTTATATTTTAACGTTTTACTTACACATGTTTTTGAACCCGTTATCTGCCACAATCCCCCGAATTCAAATAATATAATATGGTTAACCTGCAGAACTTACTAATAATATTGGTAAGCAATGAATGCTTAGAACACATGAACGCGTTTATCTATTTGGAAGTAGTAGATTAGCAAAACCACGTGTAAAACCTAAAACCATAAATACCCTTATCTATTTAAAGTGTTGCATATTAATGTAATGCATTCTGCTTATCTGAAAAGTGAGATAAGGCAAATGCATTAAGCTATTAAACCTTTATTTAAATACCAGTGCGTAACAGAGCGTACCATAGAAAAATATCATCTAGGAAATCGGGTCATAGATAATACATGCAAACGAAACATTAACGCATGCACGACTCCAACATGAAGCAATCAGGTGATTACTACAAGTTAGACAATCTTTATATAGATATTTCAAAATAAACAGCGATGCATGAGCTTCGAAAAAGTACTATCGCAATAAAAATTGGCCATTACATCTGACCTTTAAAACACGACCGAAAACGCCAGCTATAAATATATCTCAAAAGAAAATATTTTAAAAATTTGGAAATATGTTATGCAGAAAGAACAGCGGTTATAATTATTTAATAAATATTTTTGCAAATACTCGTAACGAATTTCCATGTTGCGAAATCTATTGAATTTATTTTTACAGAGGCGTTCACGTATACGTTCATTAGGCTTTTAATACACGTTTATAAATTTTGCGTCGGGATTATTTTAAAATTCATCGCAAATGTTCACTATTTGAAAAATTACATTAAACATTGGACTCTGACCTACCTTCAAGTACAGGCCAATATTTACTCATGGCACTATATAGTCGAATATTTCGCAAATATATATTATTTTTTATTTTAATATAATAGTATCTATTTAACTACCTACATAATATTGTTTTACGTATAATTATTTTATGGATAGGGAATCAAATAATACAAATCTAACGAACTAAATTATATTAATGTAATAAAATATACAGTTCAATTTAAACTTTTTGTTTAAATTGAACTGAATATTTTATTACATTAATATAATGGACACCCACAAAAGAAATTTCGGAAGTTTTATAAATGGTTTAATAATTATTATAATACAGTTAGGATATGTATTAAATTTCCACTAAATTTAAAACAACATATACATAACTGACAATATGCATCAAGTACGTTGTTGCATTACTGTCCAATTACATATTTTTATCTCTTTCTCGCATGGACATCATTCACGAACACTGTTGTCGCACGCAGGGGCGTGCAGTGGGAACAAGAAACATTACTTTTTCCTAAGCATATATTTTGAAAATAAACTGAAATAAGAGATATATCTCGTAATATTCAAATAACAATAGTTAACGTATTATTCAGATTTTAATATTTCATAATACTCTGCCAGATAAATATTTAATTTCAATTTTTTTATTCCTAATATGAAGTGCCGGGACCAAAATGACAATCCAGTATCAAATTGTTAAACAAAAAATTTTGAATTATATTATAATCAATATGATATGAAATCTCTTAGGGCATGCAGGTTTAGTCAAAGGAAGAGGCACTCGAGAACAAATTTTCACTATGCACCAGAAATTAAAACTCTGCTTTAAATTTTTTTGAGAAAACTTTTGAAATGAGAAAATCATAACGTTCATAGCAATGTTTACAACAACGAAGAAACAATTTGATTTCAAGCGGATTTTTTTTTTATTTGGCTTATTTATAAAAGATCACACTGATCTCGATATGTTTAATTTATATGCGGATGGCTTGATAATTAAATCAGATTTTAGTACATGTTACAGAATTAAGAACAATTCATTTATATAAATGATTTGATCTTAGAACGAATGAGGAGAGAATCGCAAGAAAGGTATACAACGCAAGTATTGAGCACCAGAGATAATGGACGTTCAAGTGAAAACAAAAAAAATTGTCAGATGTATGAGAATTCGTATGAATATACAAAAAGCTATAGTTGTGCGTGTCAAGACAGAAGAGGGTGCCGCTCTGTACACATTACTATGATTCGTGATGGTTAGTTGGTTAGAAAGTTAGACTAATTTATAAAGTTAACAAGATTAATTAAGTTAGTTTTCAAGTTCTTTAAAATACCAGTCTAAGTGTACCAAATATGATAGCTGCCCGCACTTGTGATTTATACAGGAAAGAGCGCCGTGAAATTACCTAAACTCTCTGTAAAGTATACTTACATGTATATCTGAGATCAAGACACAAATTATGTTAATCAAGTCTTTAATTAAGCTATGAAAATTTTTTTTAAATATGAACTGTATCAAAAAAAAACTCCAATGTATGTTTTTACCAAATTATAAAATGTAGTATTAGCAGTCATGAACGACATTCATTAAACATGCATTATGGCTGATGAATCTAATTCAATAGTTCGGAAAGTTTACAGTACAAATATTTCGAACTCCTGCAAATAACAACATATTCGCTTATGTTTATAACGCTGATGTCAAGGTATAAAAAATTAATAATTTCAAAATTTGTTCTTCAAAAAAAGCAAATAATATTATTGACATTATTAATATAATTAAAAAAATGTGTAGTGTTTTCAACAATTATATATTGAAAAATCAACATGTTTCAGGGCCAATGGTTTATATTTTCAGTATATAAATGATGAAAACAAAATACATTTATGTAAATTATATAAAAATATATAATTAGCAATCTCTCTTACTTTTGCATTATATAATATCTACTGTTTTTACTATCAACATTTTATATTTATATCCTCAATTAATTGATTATATTTATAGTAATTGTGGAATTTGTTTTATATTTATATTATTTTGTTCTCACTATATTGTCAGTTGTTCATCTCGGCGCAGGTTCTTCCTAGTGAGATGACCCGGTTATTTATAATATTTTATTTGCCAATAACACTTTTTGTAATTTAAAAAAATCTTATTTATACAACAACTGTAATCCTATGTTACTTTTATATAAATTTAAATAAAAAAATTATAATTTTATAATTGAATTAAAATAAGTTTATTTTGTCATTGCATGGATACGTCAATAAATATCAAACAAAAAACCTTGTTGAACTTATAACATCTCGTAAAATCGATATCTGTTAACAAAACACATGTACATATCGCCAATATTACATTTGTATTCAAGGATTTAATCCATACTTTAACAAAATATTTTCGAACTTTGGTTCATCGTACCACCACTCATTCAAATTCACAGTTTTATTATTTCTCAGAAAAAAATATTTTAGAAATCTGAACTCTTAAATTGTCTTTCTTTGTATATTTAAAAATTATTTTAATTCTATAATTTTTAAGACAAAATTTTCATCTAAAGGCCGTTATCATAATTTGAAAAGGAAAGTATTTATTAAATTTTCTTAAGCATTTTCTTTGGGTAACATTTATTAAAATTTTCTCGGTGCTCGTTACTCAATATTAATGAATTATTAATTTACCGAAACACTTTCGCTCTTAGATTGCTTTCCCCAGAGTACATACAGCCTTCATTTCGTCGGCACGATGTAAACTTGGAGAATTTTATTCAAATTTTTTCATATAATTAAATTTAAATATGCGTTCCTTTCTACATACTTCATAATAAAAGTAAAGTATATTTAGTTAATGAAGTTTTATTTAAATTTTTGACTTAAATTTGGGAATTTTTAATAAATCTTGATTCTACAATAATTTTACACGCTTTTTTAAGCTTAATTGATTTTACCATAGTAAAAATATTTATTCTACCTCTACAAGGTTATGTGTAGAGGATTTTTTTTATAAATATACGAAATAGCTACAACTCGATAGTATACAAAATTTATACAATTTTTTAATTTCTTTTTCAAACTTACACTTTAACGTCATGGTTGACAAAACACAGGTCGGCGCTATCTTTAAAGGGGCATTCGATAAAGTAGATCCCGATGTTCTCCTCAAAAAGATCGCACAAAATGGTATTGATGGTAACCTGTATTGCTGGTCCGTCTCCTATATATCCAATAGACAACAATGTGTTACTATCAATGGTTATCATTTTACGCAAGGATCAATCCTTTGACCCTTCCTCGTTACATTATTCATTAATGATGTTTTTAAATGCATTCGATTTGTTTCATTCTTACTCTTTGCTGACTTTTTAAAACTATACTCTAAAATCTCCAGACTCGTTGACTGCGATAACCTCCAAAGCAAAATAAACAGATTTTATGATTACTATAGCAAAAATAACGAAGTTGACAATGAAAGTCTTAATACTGCTAGAACGAAATTGGATAAGCTAAAAAAAATTATATACCTGGACTGCGATGTTAATGAAAGATGGGATCTTTCTGTTGAAATCAAATGCCGCATTGAGAAAGCTTGTGTATCTTTTATCCGCATGAAAAAGGTGTTCTGGAGTCATAATTTTAACCTTGGATTACGAATGCAAATGGTCAGATGATACATTTTTTGCATATAAGAGTAGATAATGTGACTTGATGCATTTGAGATGTGGATCTACAGAAGAATACCTACTCAAAATAATCTGGACGGAAAGAATTACAAATATGGATGTTATGGTTCAGATGAATAAATAAATAAAATAATAAAACATTAAAAATCTTAAATATAATAAAAATCAACATCTCGACCCATAATGAGATATTGCAATTCATAATGCAGAAAAAGATTGCCGGAAGTCTTGAAGAGCGAAAACCTCATGACTGAAAAAAAACTGAGACAGTTGTTGATTGACTTCTATAGAGCTATTTAGGGCCGCAGTACATAAAATGATAACCAAGGTCCGTTGAATCGACATGATACAAGAAGAAGAAGAAGAATATTTAAAAAATAAAAAGCATAACGTTGAGATATATCTATATCTATTGGAAGTTTCGTCATATTGGATTTTTTCAACAATATCCGAGTATACCTATTCCTTCTTAAAATTGTTCTGACAGCTTTATTTATTATTATGAATACATAATCTATACAAATATGTAAACAGGTAAAGTTTGTAAGTTTGGATGTAGGAAGTGATCTCCGAAACTATTTACCCGATTTCAAAAATTCTTTCACCAATATTTATAATGGACTTTCAGAGTGGGCCTAGGCTATATATTATCCTGTAAAATAAAAGGACCTTTTGTAGTGACCTATTTTACAACTAAAATCGACGTAAAAATGATTGAGCGATGTGTTTTTTACAAACGCTGTCTTAACGCTAAAAGATATTTAAATACTTTCTATATAGAAGTTGTAGAACTCAAAAAGTTATATAAAAATCCGCAACGACATATATCCATATGTTATAAGGTTGATACACAAATTGATTAAAATTTAGGTACTAAAAATCTACGCGTGCGAAGTCGGGCGAACACAACTAGTATATATAAAATAACGTCCCCGGCGAGCGTACGTCCCTCTGTCTCTCTGTCTGTATGACCATGCTAATCAAGAGAACTACTGAAAAGATTTGTATGCGGTTTTTACTGTTGTGATATGCATTTCTCTAGAAAGATTTTATTGTATTAAAAATTGCCTAGCACATATAGGAGATAAGCATTAAAGGTATTAGTAATTAGTGTATCAAGTAATAAAAAAAAATTCCCGTAAAGCGTTCTCTTGGAAACGCTGCCTAATCCGTTAGATATACAAAAAAAATATGTAGAAAAGAATAGTGTAAAATTAAATTATCTACAAAAAAGTCAATGGTATCTTTTAAGGAAAACTTAAACCAACCATTTTTATGTATAAAATGTCATCAAACCTATAACTAAGATATAATAGTCAACTTTCCAGCAATTTTGACCAATTCAGTATTAATCCTCATTATTTTAAACATCTTATTAACTTTAAGCATTTTCCGCCGATCAAATATATCATTTACTTCAAATCATTAAATAAAATATCTTAGTTATGACGAGTTTATCACTATAAAAACAAAACTGTACCGGGCAAAGTCGTGCCGGGTCGCTAGTTTATAATAAATGCCATTACGCACATCTTTTGCTAGTTCTAATGTCTGTCTTCTGAAAGCTACTGAAGGATATTTATCAGTGTGACTAAATGAAAAGTACGTATTTTTTTTAACTAAAAATTAAATTCAGTTCGTGTATTTTCGTATAGAAAGAAAAATTCGCGCGATTTCTATGCCGCTGAGTTATGTTCAAGCATTAACAATACATGACAGTTTTATCATTCGAAGTAGTTATTAACGACAATCCTTGTCATAATTTATCAAGCGAAAATTGTAAGGAAGAAAATGCCGTAAAGCACTCCGACGTTAATTTTCTTTATTTATTAGCAGCTGTAGATTTATCCCGCGAATGTTTCAGCGTTCTATTCACCGAAGAAAAAACCCTTTCAAAAAACATCCCCCAGCGAGACCAGGGGCGCCGCGCGGCGCCGGGCGGGTCGTGAAATTGCAGGGGATTTCCCTTAACCCTAATTCGGGTGGCCTCCTCGACAAAACCACTGGAATATAATCACTCTAGCGCCAGGAGATGACAACATTCAGGGGGGGGCTAATTTATTCAGGTTTTTTTAAATAAAATCTCAGGACTTTTTAGGAGACAACTGGAAATGAAGGACTTAGTTGAAGTCATTTTTTAGTATTGTTCATCACGAGGATTTTACGCTTTTAATATCTAAACTAATAAATAAAGAGGTAAAATTTGTAAGTTTGGGTGTAGGAGGAATCTGCGAAACTGCTTATCCGATTTCAAAAATTCTTTCACCAATATTTAGAATGGACTTTAAGAATAGAAATAGGTTATATATTATCCCGTTAAAATAAAAGGGCTTTTCATGGTGACTTATTTTACAACCAAAGTCGACGAAAAGATGGTCGAGTGAAGCGTTTTTTATGAATGCTGCCTTAACAGAGATATTTAAATACTGTCTAAAAAGAAATTGTAGATCTCTCAAATTTGTTTAAAAAAGTCAACGACAACATATATCTATATGTTGAGGTTAATACACAAATTGATAAAATATGACTAAAAGTAACTAAAAATCTACGCGTGCAAAGCCGCGCGGTTAAGCTATTAATATATAAAAATCCTTGCGATGATTATATATTGTTTTGGATTTTATTATCCACATTTATGAGTTCATAGAGTTGTTAAAATAACTCTGGAATTATGATACAGCTCGTAGTCTGTCTAAAATCTTTAGGTCCGCCGATATGGGGTTTAAAGATGGTATTTTTTCTCCAAGAAAAGGACGTAGAACAAAAATACTTCAATCTTTTTAATTATTATAATTTTTTTAATTATAATTTTATTAATTTATTGGATACAATTATGTTTGACAATCAGGCAGACTGACGGTGAGAAATTTTGGACTCAGCTTTTTTTGTTAACAGAATACTAATAAAAAATCAGTATGGCTTTACAAAAAGTAGAGTAACAGCCGAAACCATTAATTATAATAAAAATTATCTTGATATTGTTGGCGGTGTATTGATGTATTTCCTCGACCTGTCAAAACATTCGATTAATCATAGAAACCTATTTAATAAGCTAAAAAAATGTGAATTAAAAATAAGTAACACGAATCAATCAAATACAATCTGACAGGTCCTACCTGTCAACGAATTTGTTCGATTAATAATGAAATTAGAGAAACATTAAAAACATAATATGTGAGATGTGGATCTACAGGCGGCTTCTAAAAATAAACTGGGTTGATAGGATTACAAAGGAAAATGTAATAATCCGGATTCGATAGAAAAAAGAAATCCTCAAAACAATGAGAACCCGGAAATTTCAATATTTTAACCATGTCATGATCTTGCAACTCATCATATAACAAAAAACAATTGCGAGTAGGAGAGGTCCTACAAGTCGATCAAATTTAATTCACTTATTCAAAAATTACTTATCAAAACAAAAACACTTATCAAAAAATTAGTCTCGATATGTACAATATTTATCAATTTATAAATTTAATTATTTTTAATGTTTTTATAAGCCTCCAATGAAATGTAAAGCGCTTTACAAGAATATTTTGAATTAGTTGAATATATCTACCATTTATTTTCAAAACAAAATAATGTAACACAAATTTGTAGGAAATAATTCTGTTTATGCGAGGTACATTTTATATATTTATTTATTTAATCAGTAGCGCCTCTACCTTAAGATCTCAGCATACTTGTCTTTCCAAGCCACTTAATGTCCTCTTCTGTATGTGACGGTAATACTGGATAAGTACTCTTCCTATATCATAACTGTCTGTCAATTATTTAGGCTCACATTCCACTACGTATAACTTCACACTTCATGTGTACTGATAGTGTCCTCATATGTATAATGAACTGGATTTATTTATTTAAAAAATGATTTTTGAAATAATCGCTTCTTTCATCAAGTATAAATCTAATCCTAAACATAAAATTTTATTATCTTAGCAAAAATCTAATTTAAAATACTCCTAAAACCTGACCGCAAGAATATTTTTTAAAAATAGTATGCTGGGGGAAATTGGAAAAAAAATTGAAAATGAAATAGAACCAACCGGTAGTTCAATTTTAATAATTCTGTCCATTATAAATTTGATTAAAAATTAAGAACCACAATATATTTGCAAAAAAAACAATTTTCTTTAAATTTCTTGGAATAATATTTAACTTTCTGAAATAAACCTGGATATATTTACTTATGAAGAATGTTCTGGGTTAAAAAATTAGTCTCGATATGTATGCCGGAGCCGGAAAGCCGGAAAAAATAGCGAAGTATGCCGGAGAGAAAAATATCACAAACTGTGGGTAGGTTAACTACGTTATATCCATGACAAAGCCAAGAAGTGACCCCAAAGTAAATCGTACAAGGGAAACAGTGCTTTTCTGCTTGAATATATTATTCAGAGTTAAAAACGAGGCAAACGTTGAACTCTGTGCAGTCATAAATCACTTTTTTGTAAACCAAATATAATGAATGCTTCGATAATATTCTAATGCGAATTTTCTAACATTATGGAATATTTTTATTACTTTTTGATCCGTGTACATTAGAGTGCTTCAAAAAATTTTTTATCGGGGCACACTTTTATATGTTTTCAAAAACCATAAAAATATGCATGAGTGTTTTTTTCATTAAAATTAATATTATAAATATAAACGCCATTACGTGCTATTTCATGGCGTGTAATGGCGCTTACAAGTGAAGTGAGTTAAAAAAAACTTCCTGAACGAAAATTTCCTGACTCAAAAAATTTCACGTTGGCGTCGTCTTAAATATTTATAATTCCTTTTAATTGCGTATTTTTTTTTAATGATTCATATAATTATTTCATTTGTTTTTATTTTATGTACAAATCATTTTCGTAAAAAATTGCTTAAGATAAATATTTACAGTTTAAAACCAGCATATATTTTTTAGTTTAATTTTACAGCTGAACCCTAAAAGTCCCTTGTAAAATCTGAAAAAAATGCTGCGTAAGTTTTTAGGCAAACGATATGAAAAGGTCTCGCAAAGAAAAAATAATAATTTAAAAATTTCATACATTTTTGAAACACCCTAGTGTACATGGATGAAATTTTCGACTCGAGGCAATCTGAGATTAAAAACTCGTGGGATTTTTTGAAGATATATATTCCTTTACACACCACGTCCCTGAGATTTACTTCGCACCTCACTTCACTCTTGTGTGTCAAAGTTAAACAATAATTACAGTTCGTTGAAAGATGATGACAGCTGAATTTAAAAATTGGTATAACTAGATTCTTAAAGCTTAGAATTATAATGCATAGCACCTAGCGAGGGAGATAGTGAGAGATAGGATTTCTAACATGAGTATTTTCGAAATATTAAAGCAAACTACTAAAATATTATGTCACTTAAGACGCCAATTTATTTAACTAAATGTCATTTGTTTCTCTAACTTTTCAGAAAAAGTATTTGTCAACTCTCGCTGTCAAACTGAACGTCGCGTCGTGTACACACACGATTTTGCGTATCTCCAACAATTGTACATGGAACTGAAATGTATCTCAACTAGAACTCTAACACTTATTTCATTTTGTCTCATTTCATAGGCCACTATGGAAGGAATTGTTTATTTATTCTTGTTAAAATTCATGAAGCCATCCCCAATATCATGCGGGTATGTAGGTAGTGAAATAATGCAACACAGAAATGCAATCTGGAGTAATCTATATCCGGAACAATACTGGTATGCAATCAGAATAGCCCGCATCGTCTTGTAACATAATTAACCTTTTTCAGATTAGTATCGCTACAATTATAGTTGGCAACGAATAGATACTAGATCTAATGGTTTTAATTATTGCGTTTAATTTGCGTCATCTTGAGTAAAAAAATATTTTCTTATAACAGAATATACGCGTAAAATATTGTCACAAGACTGTGGAAACGGAAAGAATTTAATAGCACTCCAAACGTTTTGCAGTAAATTACAAATTACTGGAAATGTTTTAGGGGCATAGGTGGTCGCATTTCCGTACGCCTGTTAAGTATTCCTCTTAATTATTATCTCTGGTATTCGGCCTGCAAGGTACATTGACATATCTTTGCATTTATCTGTGTCGACCTTCTTTGTAGCGTAAAACGAGTAAACAGCATGTTTTACTCGTTTCTGCATATTTCTGGTAGTTTCTCCACAATTCAACTGATTATGAAAATAGTCCGGTTGATTCTAGACTTTTGCAAAAGTGAATTTAGATCATGGCTTCGCAATACTTTATAATTACACATAAGTGGGTTATCAAAGCTTTTTACTTCTTTTGGTCTCTTATAAACATTATATTTTGATCAAATACTTCTATTTTATTTACTATTTATTTATTTATTTAATGTTCATGGAAGACCAACAGCACAACAAAGAAGCAAAGAAAACATTGATATAATATAGATGGCCAATTACAGATCTCCACATTTAGACTATGATAATTCTATTCTATTTTCGTCAAAAATAAGAGTTAACTTTATTCACTCACTGAGACCATTCGTGGACAAAATGCACTAAAGTGCAATATAATTATACGATACAAAAAAACACTCAGGTTGACCTTAATTCAAATTCCTCATATTACAATGTAGGTACATTTTTCTGCAATGTAGACAGAAAAACCTGGTCTTCAGCTCCAAGTACATGTAATCAGATTAAGGAAGAAATTCATTTAAATATTTTCTCACTTACCAAGGACCAATGGCCATAATCAATATATGAAGCTGGTAGCTTCGTGTCGCATCAACCCAAGAAATTCAACGATGATATAAAGTATGATAGCTACTTTAAAAGGTTAGGTTAGGTTAGGTTAGGTTCATATTGGTTGTTTTTTTACCTGTATTTGTCTACAAAAAATATTTCAAGGGATCCATGAACATTCACTTTTCATCCATTAGCTCGGAAATAAAAATGTTCAAACTTGACATAAATTTTCAAAAATAAATATTACACTGTAATTATTATATTACATTACAGAATACACACAAAAAATGATTTCGGATAAAAATTTTCTACCTCATCTTTTTTCTAATTTTTTTTTTTTTGAAAACCAACCACTCATGTTTTTAGAAGACCAAAGTTGTTAAAAACTTTTTTTTAGCAGCCGCAACTCAATTTATAATGCTACTTTTGTAGTGTAAATATTAATAAAAATATTATTGACTACCGATTACTGTAGTGAAATACATCATCCACATTTCATAAAATCATATGCAAACAGTGATTTCAAAGGGAATCGAACCCGGAACTCCCGGTTTACGAAATTAATGAGCTTAATTACCCACGGGAGCTGTGTATATTGAATTGAGCATATTAAAATATTTTGAAAAATTAATATAAATATTATATTTATTCCATAATACTACAAGAATTCATATTTTAATCAATCATCATAATATCTACTCCAAAAGATAAACATTTATTATTTACACAAAGCCAATAATTATATTTACCCACAAACGTTAGTTAATTAATTAATTTAATTATTTACCATACATTTGACTGCGTACAGCTTATTTGAATGTACATTGGGTGACTGCACATACGCCTGGGTAGCAGATAATATTAAAATAAGTCAATAATTTGGAGAGGGACTTGTTATGTGGGTTATTGAGTAGGATCTGCGTACTTAACAAAGATGCCTGCTAAAAAAAAACTATCGATGCTTTTAGATTGTTTTTGTTGTATCGAAGCGTGCACATGTAAAATATCAGAAAGAGCCCGTTTAACAATTTTGAAACGTCATTCGTCGGCAAATGGGAGTCCTGTGGGATGGTCATGTAGAATATCCCTAAGAGACATAATAAAAAGTTCACGCGTTCGCGGAAACCTGGAGGTCACAAACATCAATAGCAGAGGCAATTTAAGACTCCTCGGGAAAAACAATGAATGTCAAGAAATGCTTATTTAGAGAAAAACGGTTTTTTATAGATTCAAAGTTCATATTTCGTTCACTAATGCTCTTTTTATATAAATATTTAATCAACTTATTACTATATAAACATATTCTATGTATGTACGTATATTAAATGTATGTACTGTCAAATTAACAACGACGTTTTTTGACGTTCGGTGGGCGGTTATTCCTGTTTCTTGCGTTGGATAAACAGATATTAATTTAAGTATTACAGCGGACCATGACGATTTTACCCGATTCTGATTTTTGTATAAAATAATACCCCAAAAAGTCAACAGATGGCATTAACAGGTCAGTTTCACAAAAAAATGACATTAATTGTTTTTCCCGAGGAGTCTTCAATTGAGATGGTATGGCTACGTTGAACGCAGAGCACCTGTTCACATTGTTAACCAGGCAATTTCCGTGGATCTTTTCCAAATTACGTCCAAAGGAAGACCAAAAAAATTGGAACGTTCTACAACACTCTCGAAACAAGTGGGACAAACTCTAAAGCACTGGAAAACTCGAGGAAATACTAGCAATTTATTGAATAGTCTCGAAGATTCGAAAAACCAAAGCGTTTTGTATAAAAGGCGAAGCCAGAGCCTCGCGGAGCAGTTTTATTGTTTTGACGTTTGTGGTGAGACAAATATATATCGGCAGTGGTTCAGTGTACGACCAGCGACAATAAATTAAGCGGAATATCTAACTAGCGTTTGAAAATAGGTGCTATCACTTACGTGCGAAATGACATGAATTCCCTGCGAATCTCTGTTGGAATATTCTAGCAAGCGATAATAAAGCATACCACAGACTAGTTATTAATTCCGAAATAGTGTGAATTAAAGAATAATGTTCAAATTAAATTCGTGTCCAGTGACTTTTTGATTGATTTATAAAAACTTAAAATTGTTTCAGTGTTCCATTTGCCTAAATTGATCACAAGATGAATAACATCGTTAAAACAATAACAGAAAATATGACAAATTAATAAAAAATTACAAGTTGAATACAATTTATGACATCCCGTGAATGTTGTTTATTTTTTGACATACGGTCTAAGCTCTGACGGCAAAGCCCAAAAAGACGAAAGAAAATAAAGAGGCGCGGGGAATAAACGTCAGAAAATACACGGTACGTCATTACACGTAGAACAGAGGTGCACGATTTGATTTGTGAGAATAAATTATGAAACATTTTATTTTTAAACAAAGGTAAAAATAATCCTCCCTTCTCCTGATCGTGGGCATTACCAGAGTAGGCACATGCTTCACAAACACGCTTATATGAGAATATGTGATGTCTCCCAGCGGCACTGTGAGTGATGCGAAGGTGAATATTTGCTTTTAATATGTTTTACTAAACTAGTTTCTTTTTGGTACTTACTTTACATTTCTCTTTATTCTTT
>JADDOH010009223.1:0-27415 GCA_016648135.1 Agrypnia vestita | reverse complement strand
TATTATGATTCACCACCTTGCCTCAATTTCTAATTCGGCCTCTACCTTCTTAATTGATTGACCCCTGTTATCTTTATTGATAATGACCGCCTGGTCGTGCGTTGAGGGATCTTCGCGCCCTTATATTAATAATATGATTTATACGATCCTACATCTCGCGGATAGAGTCGCCATGTGGGAGATCGGTATGTCAGCGCTTTCTAAAACATCTCTATTGTCTGTCGAGGACAATAGTAAGTTTACTGCGACGACTTTCGGAATTATTATCTTGTATTTCTAAAAAATGTCTTTCCCAAAACAATGGCGACTTCTCTAACAAACGCAGCTTTCTAAACCGTTGTCCCATGTGTTCGCATTTGGCCAAGATGTTCTTTCTATTGTTTAATCGGGGTTAGAGATATACGTCCCGCTGCAAGAAAAGGTTTACCGTTTTTACCCTTCCAAGATGTTACTTAAGAACAAAAGGTTGCGAACGTATTGCCCATCCTAACAAAAGGCCGTGCGCTCTTAATGTCTTCGGCAACCCTAACTTTCTAATTCATTGTTTCATATGTTTTATGGCGGGCTATCCTAAGACGATCGTCCGTCGCAATGTTATTTTTTTGAACAATAGGTCACATATTTCGTCCTCGAACAAAAGATCGAACATGACCGGCTGTGACCACATGGCGCGTGATCTTCGAAACATGGGCGCTTTGATTTCGGTATTGCCCTAGGACAAAATTAATAACCTGGTTCGCGTCATATTCCGGTACATCAACACGCACCCCCCCGAGTTGACGCGAACCGGTTATTATTAGGCCACCTGATGTGCGTTCGATGGTCGCTAGCACTCCCTCTTCAGCATTAGCCCAGCAGCCTAACCTATCGTTCCGCGCGAAGAGCCAAGGCGACAAAACAAAAAAAAAAAAAAATATCTCGGACTGACTCCTGACCTAGGGGTTATCAAACTATATTGGGGAACAGGGAAAACGGAAAAAAAAAATCTCCAGCCTTCTGGCTTCCGGTGTCACTCATCTCCCTTCCGGTTGTTACTTGCGTGCGTGCGTGTGTGTATGTGTGCGTTTTCCTATGCAGCCCTCCTCGCTCTTTTTCTCACTTCACTCCGGCGGGTCCATGTCGGCGCCCTGCCGACGATGGGGTCCGCGCCCGCGACCCCCTTTCGGGTCCTTCCTCGCCTAACACGCCCTTGTGCTCCGGCGGTTTCCTTCGTCGTCTCCCCCTTATGCATCCATATCGGCGCCCTGCCGATGATGGAACCGTGCTCGTGACCGCTGCCTGGGTCCTCCGTCGTCTCACGCTCGTCTCGCTTCGTCCTACCTTGCCATCCCTGCGTCCGCATTCAGCGCTCTAGCCTTGCTGGACTCTGTTCTACGCCCGCTGCATATTCCGGCGCCACAACACATACAAGGAAACACACGCCGCACTAACGCGCCTCGCACTGAGACCGGTTGTGGACAAGGAGAATTATGAATATTTAAAAAAAAACAAATAATGCCTACATCGTCGCCTCGGCCACCTCGTATCCTATTTATCGCGAATTCCGAACTACGCATCGCTTGGTACTTAACCCACTTCCGGTCCGATAGTAAATCTTAAATGACGAATAAAAAAAAAAACGGTAAAATAGAAAGTGGCGCCTACTCTATATTCAAGTGTACGATAACGAGAGAGAAAAAAAATACTCTGAATCTCCCTTTCTTACTACGACTACAATTACACCCAGAGGCAGTAAAACATTACCAGTTGTCCTCAATGAGTGGGCACATTAGGACCTACACTAAACTCATTATCGTCAGCGACCGTAAACTCGACCTAAATATACATTTTTGAAGTACTCGGTCGGCCCCTCCTAATTAAGTAACAATGGGGTGTTATGGGGATTATCGGCGCCTGGGGCCATTGACCCGCTATTTACTATTCCTAGCTCGAGTGCATCATAAAACGACCTTTCCCGGCGCCCATTGTCCGGGACGAAACCAAAATGGTTTGACTGTCGGCACACCGCTGTCATTTCGATAATCTATCGGAATATATTTTATTCTTACGTGTTAACTTATTTCTAATATCTCCACTTAATTCTAACTTATATAAACGAGAAAAAAATTAGAAGTGTTTCCGGGAAAAGAACTGCTGTTGTAATCGTCTGTACTTTACTTTAAATCTATTCTTACTACAATGTCTTTATTTTGGTGCCCCGATAAAATAACATTTTGGTATCCGGTTGTCTCCCCGGACATATCAAAACCGCGAAAAGATTCGCCGACTGTACAACGCTATCCGCCCTTCGTGAACTCCGCGGTTCTACTCGCGCCGCGAGCCTTATCGCGACAAAAATCGTCTGCAGGAAAATTACATAGTAACACATTCCTACTTGTGGCGGTTGGCGAAATCGTTCCCTTTCCGCGCACGATTTTCTTTCTTTACGGAACCCCATGATTAGGTACACGATTCGTCGCACACAAGTTTATCATATGGTACCGACCGGGTAAGTTATTAGGCTCGATGATATCTCGAGGCGGGTGAAGGGATAGAAAAATAATGAAATCGAAACAATTTTACAAGTCTCTATATTGGGCACTGTAGCAAATTAAATTACATGAAACATTAATCCTAACTTACATACGACGCAGCAAAGTGGTTACTAAATTAAAAATTACATGAACCCTAATTTAGAGGGAGAGGTCAAAATTATAAACAAAGAAAGAAAAAGGCAAAACACATAAAAAATCTGATCTTACTGCTAAAATGAATGGTGACGAGATTAAATTAACACTTCGGTAGAACCAGGTGGGCGGAGAAAAAGTCTTTAGATCGGGGTAACCTGTTTCGGAGAGTTCGGCAGGTGTCTTCTTCGTGCTGCTTCGTGGTGGGCGGCGGCTTCTGGTGTCGGCGTCGTCCTCTGACTGTGCAGGCTACGTCGGCGGCTTCTGACGTCGGCGTCGTGGCGGTCGGTAGCGAGACGTCGCTTCTTTTGTCACTGGGCGTCGCGCGGTACACTGTGCGTCGCGGTTTCTGATACGTCGTTTCTGGCGTCGCGATGCCGATTCGGTGGTCGCTACCGTTCGGACTTACTTTCTTCGAGAGTTACCAGGGTATTCGGCCGGACCGATTTTACGGGTCAGGCTAGAGTTCCTGGTCTCTCCACCTTCAGCTTCTAACTTCAACTCCTAACTCCAACTTCAACTCAACTCCTAACTCGACTCAACTCCTAACTCCAACTTCAACTGGTTTCTCGGCGGCTGGCTTCGCATTATATTCTCTTCTCGCCGGCCTGAGGCGTGACCGACGGTGGAAAGGGGGCATCCCTTAGCTCCCTATTGGTCCGGATGATGTAGACCGTCTCCCGGTCGGGCCGCTCTTGATCCACCCTCGTCGTCCATTGGCTTCCTCTGGGTCCATCCCAGGCCCCGATGGACGTTACTGGTTACGGGACCCGGCGTAGCATATGTTACGCCCCCTATTGTTCTCCCAGTTTGCGGCTAATCTCGATGCTTTTCTGGTATGTAGGCCTAAACACTTTGTTATTTCACGAACGCTTTGTTCACTGTTCATATCCCTATCCCGTCACCAAAACACATTGCAATATGAATTAAACTTAAGGAAAATACTACAGTACAAATTGGCAAAGGCGGAAAATTGAAAACACAAATCCGCATCAACACTTTACCCAACATTACCCAAAAATAAAACTGCTTACATATACGTACTTAATTAAATCGACACGCTAGACATATTTTTATCGAGCAGTTATTTCTACCATTATTGACTAATTACATGGGATTGACGCAGGGTTTCATTAGATCACAGTAAAATTCCTTGAGTATGCATTACAATATTAATCTTATCATTAAGTCGTCGGTTTGATCCTTACAGTAGGCCTCTCAATATTTAACATTATTTATTCATTACATCGTTATAGGTCAATCCTTATCATTAACATTGATTTAACGTTATTTATACATTACATCATTACAGGTCAATCCTTATCATTTACATTTAAAATTTACCACTCCGCATATTCTCTTCCTTTCTTTTTCTTTTTAAATTTTTTTTCTTTAACAATGACAACATGTACTTGATACTTAGTTTTATTTTTAATTTTAGCTTAAATAAAACAAGCTATCGTACTTCTTAGTTGGACCAAACATAATTGTCAATATGTGACATAGAGATACAAAACAAAGGGCTAAAATTATACAGACATCGTGGCATTTCTTAGTGAATCAATTAACATAAAAACTATTTACATGGAATACATGCTCCAAGCGGGTCCCCTAATGTTAATGTTCTGTATACATCTTCGTAATTTCTTTGCCACTTACCCAAAAGGAATGCTTACATATACTAACATAATCAAATTCGATAGACACTTTTTTTTTCAAGAAATTATGTTAAACCTTATTACTAGAAGAAAAATTAAGAAAACTTGGCGTAAACTAATTAATGTAACATTATTTACACCTAAATAATGAAAATTCTTACTTCAATATGTAGGCTGGATTGAATGCAAAACGTTTTTTAGGACTTTCATTATACTAATCATTATCTTATCAAATCAGCTTTCTTCCACCCCTGGTATAAGAATATAGGAAAAGAATAAAAATAGAGAACACTAAAAAATTATATAAGCCACATTCCACCCGGCAGACAATTGAAAATTTTCCAAACAAGAATTATTTTGAGCTTTATTATTACTAGATTAAAACAACTATTTTAAAATAGACCGACAAATTATATTGCTTAAACGAGTAATCAAAACAATAATTGCATGTTTACAGATAGGTTATATACCTACAACCTACAAATTTGTATAAAAAAAACACAATATTGGGAGCTTAAATAACTAATGACAAATTAACATTATTCTTAAAAATAATTAAAACTCACAAATTAACATTATTCAACTAGGTGTAATACATGAAAACATAAGACATGAAAGCCTCGATCTAAAGTAATATTAATGTTTATTCCAACACGGCATTTACTTATTTGCAATTAATTAAACTATTTTGTTTCAACCCCGTGTGCTAAAATTCATTCTGCAGACAGATTTCAAAAACTAAAAAGTCGGAATCTTATATCTCGTCAACCGTGTTACATCTTTTCACGAGATAATATTCTATTACGTTATATATTACATATTACATCAATATCAAACATCGTCGGCAATAATACAATCAAGTTTTTTTCCTTTTATTCCGATCAATACATTTTTTATTATTTGCCACAAGTTAGATTAATTCGGGATGATCTCGTTATCATTTCAAATTGCAATGTCCCGTTCATTTCGGTAACAATAGAATACAGAATAAATAACTACATATAAAACGAGTAACATCCACCTGCAGAGGTGGCCTGGGTTATCTAAACAATCATTACCTTACTTAAATTAAACATATCAGTTGCTCATTAATTAGGTACATATTACATTGATATTATGATTCACCACTTTGCCTCAATTTCTAATTCGGCCTCTACCTTCTTAATTGATTGACCCCTGTTATCTTTATTGATAATGACCGCCTGGTCGTGCGTTGCGGGATCTTCGCGCCCTTATATTAATAATATGATTTATACGATCCTACATCTCGCGGATAGCGTCGCCATGTGGGAGATCGGTATGTCAGCGCTTTCTAAAACATCTCTATTGTCTGTCGAGGACAATAGTAAGTTTACTGCGACGACTTTCGGAATTATTATCTTGTTTTTCTAAAAAATGTCTTTCCCAAAACAATGGCGACTTCTCTAACAAACGCAGCTTTCTAAACCGTTGTCCCATGTGTTCGCATTTGGCCAAGATGTTCTTTCTATTGTTTAATCGGGGTTAGAGATATACGTCCCGCTGCAAGAAAAGGTTTACCGTTTTTACCCTTCCAAGATGTTACTTAAGAACAAAAGGTTGCGAACGTATTGCCCATCCTAACAAAAGGCCGTGCACTCTTAATGTCTTGGCGATGCCCAACGCCCTCGGCAACCCTAACTTTCTAATTCATTGTTTCATATGTTTTATGGCGGGCTATCCTAAGACGATCGTCCGTCGCAATGTTATTTTTTTTGAACAATAGGTCACATATTTCGTCCTCGAACAAAAGATCGAACCTGCCGGGCTGCCCTGGCTGTGACCACATGGCGCGTGATCTTCGAAACATGGGCGCTTTGATTTCGGTATTGCCCTAGGACAAAATTAATAACCTGGTTCGCGTCATATTCCGGTACATCAAACTTTCTTCCTGCGGCACTTTCATCCCCACTCTACCCTAGGTAGGAGCCGATTGAGAATAATAATTTTCTTATTTGGGCACACAGGGAGCGGCAACTTTTTCTATGGTCATCGGCCGTCAGACGTTTCTTCATATAATACGTTAGTTTAAAATTGTTAGAACGTGTAGTGAATTAAGATCATGAAACGTGCTACTTCTCTAGTGAAATCTGAACCGGGACTGAGCGGCGACGAAACAGACGGCGGTGAAATATTAATCTCCGATACAAATACAAAGTTGGAGATTACTTTCTCACAATCGCCTGTTGAGTTTGAGGCGAGAAAAATAGAAAATGATCTTGCTATAGTGAATCTCCCTGTCGTCAAGCCTGAACCAGGGTCACCAGCTGAAAGCGGTGAAGAAGAAGGTGGCGAAGACCGTTATAGTGATATAGACATATCGCTCCCTGATGTAAGGCGAGAATGCTTGGAGTACTCCGGGAAGACAGACCGGCATGCTGGTAGGGAGTTTCTTTAGATTGTTACTATTTTTTATGACTTCACACATATGAAGAAAACACTTGAATATTAAAACATCATTTTTGATGTGTTAACATCTTTCCTCTCGCTTCCTGCAATCTGTGACAGTGATTTCGTGAAAATGGGCGGAATTGCGTGACAGGAAATAAGACGCCAGGGAAGCGCGCGCAATTTCATTTAACCAATGGAAAAAAATCATCGTTTATAAATAAATCAATGTCCAGCAAGTGCCATCACAGCGAAGACGCACACTCCCAACAGCCAATGCTTCTGATTTTGTATATATGTTACGCGACTGGTGTCAAGCGTGTGGATGTTGTAACTTTGATATATTTTGGCTTATTTCTTCGAAAGTATCCAATAAATATTTTTTTTTTACATTAATGTAAACAATAACTACCCTTAATGATTTACATTCTCAAATTTGATGTGATTATTTTTAAATATTTATTCAAAGTATTCATACAATATGTTTGGCGGCATTCTACCACCATCTCTGAAAATATATTTCAGATTTATTTTTTACGGTAACACTTATTTCAAGCTGATAAACTGAACAGATAAATGTGGAGGTGGAAAGTAGCGGAATCATTCCTGTTTCTAACTCTGTACCAACAACACCTCTTTTACTTCGCATCTCCAACAGATATCGGTGATCCATTCTCAAAACATTCTATGTTCTTGTACGGAACACAAATTCAAAATAAAGTCAGATATAACACAATTCATCTATGTAAGTTTTTTTCGTTTGTGAGAAAATCTACCATTAAAGTATCTAGGTATTGGAACGAAAACGCATATTTCATACGAACCATATAGATAAATGGATTCTCGACGTTTCTTTGGAGTCCTATCGCAGCGTCTTCAGGAGAGTGCAAATCGTCTACACATATTTGTGTATACCTACTACGGTTCGATAAAATATCCGTTTTCACTTCAATACCTAAATATATCGAACGACCCTAATATAAACCTCAAATATGAAACATCTTATCGTCCCTTTCTAACAAAACATTTTTCTCTAATCTGGTCTTCAATATTTCGATGTTTAAAATTAGTAGTTAAATTATTACTCTTGTCTTGAAAGAGTACTAAATGTGCCTGGAATATATCAAAATTCAGCCGGGAAAGTAACATTTGTGTGTTTCTAGTACAATGATAAGTTCACGATTAGTTGGGCATCGAATAATGTAAACACAGAATGCATGATTATTCTGTGTATAGTTTTCTGGGATATTCTGCCGTGTATATGTGACCTCTCTGGCCAACTTTTGGATCCCATTTCAGGGTCCATCATCATCATCATGGACCATTGCAGGGTCCATGATGATGGATCCGGATGGATGGGATCCGAAACGTTGGCCAGAGAGGTCACATATACACGGCAAATTAATTCGAATATCCCAGAAAACTATACACAGAATGTTCTTAGGTTTTCACGGCCACTCAGAATCTTCAAGTTTATGTTTACTGGGGTATTATGCTGTGTTGTTACGACCTTCGGGCTGACGTTTCGGATCCCATTGCAGGGTCCATCATCAGGGCTGATGTCATCAAATATACACAGAAGATTCTGAAAGGCCGTGAAAACCTAAGGACATTTTTAATAGCATGATTATGTTAATTTTTGTTCAATAATTACCCTTTTATGTCAAATTTATAGATTTTCTCAGCTATACAGCGGCGAATTTACGGTTGTTTATGAACGAACTGCTATTTTTGATTAGTTCACTTTACTGAACAAATGAATTTTTCCAAGTAGAGATGCGAACACGGAATACGCGTCTCATCAATATTCTTACTATTTTCAAACTGACCTAAAAGCTTGCGCAATGAAAACAGCACTAACTTGCTGGTGTCCTAGAATGGGGTTCGAACCACTAGTTACCAGATTACTAGGCGAGCATCATTACCAATACACCATCAAGCTACTAACTGAACGGTTCACTTTAGTGTACTACCATTCATTCGTTCGGCTGTCGTAAATTAAAGCTTTTCGGTGAACATTGGCTTGTGGTGGATAGATATGCAATCCTATGAACGATTGAAAGTAAACAATTCACTCAACTGAACGACACGATGAACGACAGTACAATCAAATGAAAGAAACTTCTCATCGCTAATTTACTTGTCACTCCGCGTCGTCAATTTAGCGGCCACAAAATTCTGACAATAGTACCAAAGGAAAGAACTACTTTCGGGCTTTGGAATTTTCCCAAAGACAAAGATTCTGTTTTTAGGATTTAGGTAATAGGATAATCATGATTAAGATAAACTAAAAAATATTATTTTATTTACAGATCTCTTAAGGCTTCAAGATTCTGCACAGGCGTCTGAACTAAGTACGTGTAATTCTAAAAGCAGCACGAGAACTCGTATGCTCCCTGGAAAGTTTGAGTTTTCATGTTCACAGTGCGCATATACGTGTAATCGGAAATGCGACTCCAGTCGCCATATGCTCACTCATTTTGGAGGGAACGGATTTTCGTGTACACAGTGTACTTACAGGAGTAATCGAAAAGATAACTTAACAAACCATATGCTAAATCACACTAAAAAGAAACCATTTTCATGTTCACAGTGCAATTTTTCAACCAATCGGAAATCAAACTTGAAAAGACATGTGCTTTCGCATAATGTGGAAAAATTGTTTTCATGTTCACAGTGCAAATATTCGTCCAATCGTAGATCAAATTTTAACATCCATGCGCTTACGCACACTGAAGAGAAATTGTTTTCATGTTCGCAGTGTTCTTACACGTGTAATTGGAAAAGCCACTTAAAAGACCATATGCTAACTCATGCTAAAAAGAAACCGTTTTCATGTTCACAGTGTAATTATTCGTGCAATCGGAAATCAAACTTGAAAGGACATGTGCTTTCGCATAATGTAGAAAAGTTGTTTTCATGTTCACAGTGCAAATATTCGTCCAATCGTAGATCAAATTTTAACATTCATGCGCTTACGCATACTGAAGAGAAATTGTTTTCATGTTCGCAGTGTTCTTACACGTGCAATTGGAAAAACAACTTAAGAGACCACATGCTAACTCATGCTAAAGAGAAACCGTTTTCATGTACACAGTGTAATTATTCGTGCAATCGAAAATCAAACTTGAAAAGACATGTGCTTTCGCACAAGGAAGAGAAACCGTTTTCGTGTTCTCAGTGCAATTATTCGGGAAATCATAAATCAAACTTGAAAATACACTTGCTTACGCATAACCCAGTGAAATTTTTTTCATGTTTACAGTGTAATTATTCGTGCAATCGAAAATCAAACTTGAAAAGACATGTGCTTTCGCACAAGGAAGAGAAACCGTTTTCGTGTTCTCAGTGCAATTATTCGGGAAATCATAAATCAAACTTGAAAATACACTTGCTTACGCATAACCCAGTGAAATTTTTTTCATGTTTACAGTGTAATTATTCGTGCAATCGAAAATCAAACTTGAAAAGACATGTGCTTTCGCACAAGGAAGAGAAACCGTTTTCGTGTTCTCAGTGCAATTATTCGGGAAATCATAAATCAAACTTGAAAATACACTTGCTTACGCATAACCCAGTGAAATTTTTTTCATGTTTACAGTGTAATTATTCGTGCAATCGGAAATCAAACTTGAAAAGACATGTGCTTTCGCACATGGAAGAGAAACCGTTTTCGTGTTCTCAATGAAATTATTCGGGAAATCATAAATCAATCTTGAAAATACATTTGCTTACGCATAACCCAGTGAAAATGTTTTCGTGTTCACAGTGCAAATATTTCTGCAATCGTAAATCACAATTAAATATCCATACGCAAAAACATGTTGACTGTGCAATATAAATGTTGAAATTTTTTGACAGTGAAATTATTTGTGCAATCATGAATCAACCTTGAAAGAATCTGTGAAGTCATTTTTACAAAGACACTAGCTCGTGCATAACGAAGAAAAATTGTTTTCATGTTCGCAGTGCGATAATTTGTGCAATCATAAATCAGGAATGAAACAAAATTTGCTTACGTATAATGCGAAGACATTTTTTTTATGTTTACAGTGCAATTATTTGTGCAATGATAATAACAACGTGAGCTTTCGCATAATAAAGTGTTTTTATGTGTATAGTGCAATCATAAAGATGATTTAAAAATACACGCGCCTTAGCAGACTGAAAACTGAACAAATTATAATATCTATTCTTTTGACTCTTGAAGTAAAAAATGTCAACAACGTAAAAAAGATGACTACAAAAAAAATAAAATATTTTTTAAAAACTGTTTTCTAAAACATAAAAAACCGATTTTTCAATAATTTTAATATTATTTATAAAAAGACTTCTCACAAGGTCATTCAGTCAAAAATGGCCCACAAAGTGGCCCTTTTAAAAAAATTTTTTCCTCATTTTACAATGTCACAATTCATAAATTGATCAAATAATTTGTTTTGTCATTTTAACAATATTTCTGTATTTAATATATTATATAACATATTAAACTGTTGAATAAAATTTGTAATAATATTTTTCCAAACAAACATATGATAAAATACGCAAGAGAAGATATGAGAAAAATTTGTGAAATTTGCTCACTTTGCTGGACGATCGCCTTAATAATCATGTGTCTAATAAAGGCCAATTTGTCCTCATTGAACTGAAATGAAATTGTTTATTTGTTTTGTGAAAAGAACATATTAAATTAAATTTTGCTTAGAATGTTCTTGTGAAAGAACATTGTATATTTAAATGTCATTAAATTTTTGGATATAATATTTTTTATGTTATTTCGATTACAATAGCCGGCAAACATCTTGAAATTTTTCGGTGTAGTGGGGGGAAGTTTGCGCATGTACCATTCTACCAACGAGACCCAAATTTTGTCTTCTGCGCATTCCCCCACTACGCCAAAAAATTTCAAGAAGTTTGCCGGCAACTGTACATTTGCATACTTACATATTCATCATCATTAATGTTGGCTCAAATGTCCCTGGTGCGCCTTGCCCTTCTCAAGAGTCCTGCCTTCAGTCATCTCGGTTGTGTGTCAACTCTCTCCTGCTCTTAATCTCCGAGGCAGATAATATAACATAATTTAATGTATTATATAATTTACACATATATCAAAAGGATTTTCGAATGAGAAGTGCATCGAGCAAATGTACAATTTCATCATTCGCTCAAAATTGGAATATGGAAAGTGCAGTGTGGAGCCCACACCAGCGGAAATACATCGACATGATTGAGCAGAATCAAAATAAATTCTTGCGCTACTTAAACATGCGCAAAACAGGAGTATATCCTACATTCATGGACCATGAAGTACTGCTGAGGAAATGCAACTACCGCAGCCTCGAGTCGCGCAGACAGGAGGGCCTAGTCTTGTTGGGGGTTAAAATTTTAAGAAATAAAATTTATGCCCCGAACCTGCTAGAGAATTATGCCCTGTTTGTACCAAACGATTATTTGCGAAATCGAGGTCACGCGCTATTTCATGTCCTAAAATGCAGAACGGATATAATGAATAAGCACACCATAACGCTTAGTGTTAAACTCGTAAATGAACTGAGCGATCATGTCGATGTATTTAATGATAGCTTTGAATGCATCAAGCAGCGGATCGCCTCCATTTAGGTCTAAGATATACTTGCATTGTAAATAGAGTAATCTGTAATGCAAAAAAAAAAATCGTCTTATCTTAGTAGCCCTGATGCGGAGAGGAGGTTTAAGCATAAGTTTATTCCTGGAATTGCGTTTTGATAAAAATATTTTGAACAATTTGTTCACGAAAATAATCTTTTTATGCAAATCTTTTCGTAATACCATTTCAAATATTTTGAAAGTGGATTGTGAAAAATCTTATCTTTTGTATTTGAGAAAACGTGATAATTGTTTGGTATCATAACACATATCTATAATTCATTAGAGATTACTCATAAAATTATTATAATAATATCATTACATTGATAAATCGTCTCTAGAGTATTTTATTTTTACTTCCAAGTATGAAACTAGAGTAAAATAATTAGGCAACGTAATTGTCAATTTTTAACTTGTGAAATTTCTCTATCATGCTCTATCGATTGCTAGCTCTCAGATTTGACATGTTCATGAATCTTTCCTTAGGACATCTCATTGTCCACCTCACATATTATAGCTCCCATTGTGGTGATATATAAGATCAGCTCACGCTCGGTGTTTTAGTTTTTAAATATGAAGTTAAACTTAAGAGGATGTTTTTTACCTTCCAATACATATAATAATTATAAAACACTCATCATGTTTATTGTAATATGGTAGTTAGTAAAAGTATTTTGGTATTGGAAAAGGCGGGCTAGCCCGATGTAGAGTGCTAAGGATCAGGGGTGCGCAATAATATTATTCGCAGCAACGATAATACATTAATTTAGTACTCGAATTCACGGCAAATATTTGACAACTACTAAGTACCTAGTCGATTATTGACGAATACTAATTCAGTATTGGAAATCGCCGCGCGAATCGTACGGTAAGTCATTTTCATTGTTTTTACTAATTTAGTATTCGAGCCATTTGATAATTTATCACTAGATTAGTTCTCGATTAGTGACGGTTATACGGTACGATGCGAGGTGATTTGTTGTAATGTATGACGTAAGTATAGGTACTAATTTTGCACAGGTAAGTCGTAGCTTTGCTGGCTGCCTATAGGGAATTAATATTATATTATTTTATTAATAGCTTGGTGATGTGAAATAAAAACAATATTCAAGAGCCATTTGTTATTTAATTGTCGAAAAAGAAGGAGAATGTCACATTCTTATACGAACAGCAAATATAGGATATATGAGAACAACAATATACTTACGTTAAATTAAAATTATTAACAAGTTTTTCCTAACTTACTGTTTAATAATACGTTGCAAAATGCTCAGCAGTTAATTCAATTCTTAACCACCAAAACGAAAAAGTATATTACAATGAAACATATAAATGTTTAAGAAAACACTGCATATAATAAAGTTGAAATTTGTATATTTTCTCTGCTTATATCTAATCAACACGATTAACACAATAAATTTTCTTTATCTTATCATTTTTAAGCATGCCCTGGTTTACAAAAATTTATGTAAATATAATTCGGTTTCCAAGCAACTTAACAAAATCACTTTTGTTAAACTTTTAAAAAAAGTTTATTAATAGTAAACATTGCAAACATGGTACATTATTACATTTCATAATTATATTACATATTTCCCTTTTTTCAAGACACCTGTGGCGGTACACCGTTATCGAAGTTCCAGCTTCATAACTAACCTCTTATCTCCAGTGAGGTAACTCGTATTGGGCAGTAAATCTTGCCCATGTCTGAATTTTCGAAGAACTGTGGTGATGTTTACGAAAACACTATAAATAGTATTCTTCGGGCGCTCATTTTTGGCACTACAGTTCAACTTCTTCGTAAGAGATATTCGTTATTATGCTGTGTTTCCTAAGTGTATGTCTCTCTAAGTGCATTTTAGTAATACACGTATAAGTGCACTGTGAACATAAATACGGTTTCTCCCCAGAGTGTGTTAGCGCATGTCTCTCAAAGTTTCCTTTATATTTACTTATATAAGTGCACTGTGAGCATGTAAACAGTTTCTCACCAGTGTGAGTAAGGGAGTGACGTCTTAGGATACTTTTTCGATTACACTTATAATTGCATTGTGAACATGAATAAGGTTTCTTCTCAGAGTGTGTAAGCGTATGTCTCGCAAAGTTCCCTCTATTATTTCCTTTAAAAGGGCACAGAGCACATGAAAACAGTGTCTCCTCCGAGTGTGTACGCATATGTGTACTTAAGTTCCTTTTATAATTACTTGAATATGTGCACTTTGAACATGAATACAGTTTTTCTCCCGAGTGAGTAGTGATATGACTTTTTAAGTCCCTTTTATCATTACTTGTATAAGTGCATTGTGCACATGAGTACAGTTTCTCACCAGTGTGAATAAGGGTATGTTTTGTTAAGTCACTCTTCTGACTACATTTATACTTACAGTGTGAACAAGAAAATAGTTTCTCACCAGTGTGAATAAGCGTATGTTTTCTTAAGTAATCTTTTCTGTAACATGAATAACTGCACTGTGAACATGAAAACAGTTTCTCTCCTGAGTGAGAAAGCATATGACCGAAAAAGTCCCTTTTAATAATACATGTGTAAGGGCATTTTGAACATGAATATGGTTTCTTATCAGAGTGTGTGAGCGTATGTCTCCTGTAGTTTCCTGTATTATTACTTGTATAAGGGCACTTTGAACATGTGAACAGTTTTGTACCAGAATGATTCAGGATGTGATTTTTTAAGGTTTCTTTTCGATTACAAGAATAAATGCACTGTGAACACGAAATCAATTTCTTGCTAGTGTGAGTAAGGTTGTGAATTCTAAAGAATGCTTTTTTGATGCACTTGTATGGACACAGCGAACACGAAAATGCTCTCCCGGTACAGTTTTTTTTTTCGGTTTTGGTGATAAGCGTGGTCTCCAATTTTGGCTCACTTTTGGTGGTAGTCGGAGGACATGACAGAGGGTTTGCTGCAAACGAATCGTTAATAGTCGAATGATCTGCAATTTAAATAAATTATTTTTATTCCTTGAATATTGCATCAAGTAACTGGAGAACATGTGACAATACAATGATTTGATTCAGTGTTTTCACTATGCCTAGCTGTTTATTCAATACACACGTTTAACCACGGTTCTCTAAATACATCTACTTCTTGAACCAGTAATAGAGAAAGCTGTGAAAAATAAACTTAGTATTAAAAAAAACTAACCCATAAAAAACAAGTTTTTATTATACTCCCTTTCTCAATAAATCAAGTTTCGTGCCTACTGCACGCGTCGGGGTCATTACTCATTTGAATTGAATCCAATTTGAAAAAAACAGTAATATTTCGAAAAATCCAAAATTATAATATAATAATTAAAAAAATTTAAACTAAAATTTGTGACATCATTTTTATCGTCGCCACGAGTCTGCCTGAAAATTTTCAGCTCGATTGGATCACGGGAAAGGGGTTAAAAATCGATCAAAAGTTTTTCCGGCAGAAAACAAGCCGCAGACGCTACGAGTTAAAAGAAAAGGAGTAAAAACGTACAAATCAACATTTCTTCAGTTATGTGAAGAATGCAGAATTATTAACAGCAGCTAAAGAAGCTGCTAAGGTCGTCAGACAAACATTCGGAGCTAGTTATTGACCGACAGATATAAACTAAAATAAAAATTGCTCGAATTAAAATTCTTGTTCTTGTGATGCCTAAATAAAATAATGAAGCTATAATTGTATACATTGCCACTTAAATCGTATCATAGAATAAGTGTCATCATTCGCAGTTGTGCTGAGGGACGTTGCGGCCCTCACCACGTGCTGAACATATTCTGGAGTGTGGAACATACCCTGCGCACGCCAGCGCACCATGCACGACGCACGTGCCTAGCGGACATTACTCGTTCCAGGCAATGCACTTTGTCGCTCTCTCCTCGGCCCTGATTTCACCAATAATAATCGCGCGTTGCAAATTGAAATCTATACTTATATCACCATCATCATTCTTGGCACTACAACCCTTGGTGGGTCTTGGCCTCCTCAATAATTTTCCTCCACTCATCTCGGTCCAGTTCCGAAGCTCAAGGCAGAAATGCCTTTGAGGACGTTGTCACTTCATCTTAATTTTGGCAATACTTATATATAAAGAGATAAACTTTGGATGTAGGAGGTAATCTTCGAAACTACTAATCCGATTTCAAAAATTCTTTCACCAATATTTAGAATGGACTTTCAAGGTGGACAGAGGCAATATATTATCTCGTTAAAATAAGATGGCTTTACGTGGTGACTTATTTTACAACTAAAGTCGACGGAAAAGTGGTCGATGCGTTTTTTACGAACGCTGCCTTAACGGTAAGAGATATTTAAATACTTTCTATAGAGAAGTTGTAGAAAACATTGTTAAGGTTAATACATAAAATGATCAAATATGACTAGAAGTTACTATAAATCTACGCAAGGCTAAGTTAGTGTAACATACTAACTTTCATAAATTCAATGATTTTATATAATTTTTATCTTACCTGAATAAATTCAATGAGGGATAGGTAAAGAACTGAAACAAGATGAATAAAATCAGGTAAAGGAAAGGAAGAAGGTATTGTTGAGGAACATCGCGGAATGTACCATTGTGTACGATTCTGTGTGGAAAATCCGGTAAAGAAGAAGAGTGTCAAAAACATTTTGGTATGTCCTCAGACAACCAAGGAAGCACCGATTCCTGCATCTCATCATTCAAGGCACATCGCGAGCATATGAGATCTTGAAAGACGACGAATAACCTGGCTAAAGAAGCTGACAATCATTGCATCGGAGAATCAACCTTTCAGATATTTACACTACGATATATTTGCAAATAAAAATAACGCCAAAGGGAGCCCTGATCTTAGAGGCGGGTTCCCTTCGTGAGTGAATGAACACTGGTGTCCTCTTAACTAACTAACCATCACGCCGTTTCCCCGCAGGGGTAGGCAGAGAGGATTGAACGCCACACTCTTCTAACCTGGCACACCACTTTTATACATATTCTCATACAAGTTCTACGGTTGTTGCGGCTTTTAACGGGGCCATCCTCAAACACTTGTTGTATCTGATCGTGCCAGGTCTTTCGCGGACGCCCTCTATTTCTGTTGCCTTCAACACTCGCCTCATATATTTTCTTAACCATCCTTTCCTCGTTCATACGTTCCACATGACCAAACCATCTCAGCACTCCTTTCTTTATTCTATCTACCACACCACAGCCAGCATTGCATTCACTCTAATTTGTTCATTCCTTACTCTATCGACCAAAGATTTTCACACAAGCGTCTTAGTGACCGCATTTCTACCGCATTCAGTCTACTTTCATTCCTCTTTGGCCAATTCCAGGCTTTACTTCCATACATTAGGGTTGGCACTAGAATGCCATTATGTACTGCTAGTCTTGCTTCCTTTGACATATTCTTATTTCTTATGTGTCCTCTTAATATGAGTAATCCGAAGAAATCAACTCCTTACCGTAGTCCAAGCACTCCTGCTTTATATCAGGATATGATATTTCTATCTTGGTGTAGGGCGCACCACCGCCCACTCCCTCGCCGCTCTCAGCTGGGGAGCTTGTCTGCACGTCCACACCTCCCCCAGAAGATGGAGACGCGTCTCTCCAGACGACATTGTTGGAACCTATTTCCGAGATAGAAAATAATATAATTACTTCTGGGTCCAGCGCCATAACCATCTCCTGTCGTTATTTCAAGTTTAACAATGAAGCAATATCGTTGTTTTTACACTTTATTATAGTTGAACATTTACTCAAGTACTTTAATTAGAGATAGTGTTTAAAGCCAATAAAGGGAGCATTAAAAGAAGTTAGGTACATCAAATGTACAAAAGAGTTTTCTTTTTTAAAATAATAATTTGAATATTATTAATGTATAAAGCATTAACCTTGTGGTTAGACATAATAACAGAATGTTAGTAAACTTAGTAAAAACCACTACCAGATTTACGGTCCACCGGTTTCGAGACGTACCCATCTCTTCGTCAGGACCAACACTAGACTACTATATTCACAACACTATACACCCCAAACATAGTATTGTTAAACTATCACCACTATTGATCACATGCGAGTTAATCTTGTCAGAGACAAGCATGCACTGATTATTACTACTTATTATTATTATTATTAGCCTACTGAACAATTCAGGAATCTAACGAGAGAGAGTTAGAGGGGGCGGGGTCTAAAGTGGGTGTTACCACATCTTTTGTGAACGTTAAATTAAACAAAGGGCTATACGGAAAATTAATTTGGTTATTAATGAGAGGTACTCTATTATTCACCGCCTCCCCAATGTAAAAAATTTCTAAATTATTCAATTTTAAACCTTTATTGTTAGTATTTAATATTTTCAATAATTTTAATATTGAACTGGTGTATAGTTGTCTTGTGTCTGGCACTAAAAAGTATCTGGGTGGGTCTTCAGAGTTATATTCAAGTCATTTCTTGCTTGTCATACGTAAAACCCATATCTGAGACTTTATTGAGGGCTCGAATGTGGTTGGGGCCGCACCAACCCATGCACACTTGGCGTAGCTGAGAATACTTTGACGGAGTGCGTAGTGTACCATTTTTGGAAGACTGAGATTCATGAAGCTGCGTGGAGTTTCGAATGTATGTATCGGTTTTCTAATTTTGGAGCTTGAACATTCGATGTGCGGAGCCTTTTATTCCTTATATACAATGTTTAAAAGTATATCTCTAATATGTAGTCATTTTTGTGTTTGTGTTTTATTTCTTACTTACAATATATAAAGTTTATTTATAATATGTAATCTTGCTAATGTTTAAACTTAAATAAAAACTGTATAGGTAGTTGCTTCAGAACAGACTTTGTCTAGTAAAGCAACTACCTTCATTTATATGTATAAATTTAAACGAAATAAATATGATAGTGGCCCTTTTCAAGGCCGCCGCAAATATTCATAAGCTGGATGTCACTTATTTAATTTAGTTTTGAGGCATATTTGTTATCCCAAACACTCATGCATACACATATACACACTTCATATATCCAAATTGTGTGCAATATGTTTTGTGTCAATATCAACGCTAAAGTATCTATGCAAATGGATCAGTGGATTGCAATTATTTTTGGGATGTTTTTATGTATTAGGTGCCTATATAATATTATACAATGGATTAACTTTAGAAAGACCGGTAGCCACAGCGTACTCATAAAGTATGTATAAAGACCGCAACCTTCACTTTGACGGCTAGTCTTGAAAGGTGAATAAATAGGGGCAAATAAAAGAAAATACTACTTTAATTAATACCTTCGTTAAACAGATTTCAGTTATTTTATTTGTCTGTCACGTAGTCACGTATATGCAAACATATAGGTTTGTTGCAATAGTTCCAGACTTTGTTTGTGGAATGTATGTGATAGGAATACATACGAAGCGAGTCTTGGAGGTGACAGAAACAGAGAATCTATGCCAGGCAATATTGGATAGCGATCCTGTTAGAAGCGATAATCGACAATAGACTGGCGACTCGCTTATAAAATGGCGATTACTGATCAAATTATTATTGAGCAAGATATATTCCTGGCAATACTTGCTTTTAGAATAACGTGACCAGATGACAGTCCCAATTTTAAACAATTTCTCCCGCTTCCAGTGTTCCATGTTTAGTGGAAGGTATTGATATATACCTATACAAGTACTTAATTGGAAAGATGTGAAAAAATCATTTGATAATATTATTCAATATTTCCCAGAGAGTAATATATCAGAAACTGATATTTTTAGTAAGGTATCATTATAACGATAAGGGAATGGTTAAAGCCTGGGCAACCGTAAAGTGAACTAGATTCTCATACCAGGGGTTCTTAGGTAGGTACACGATTATACAAATGAAACCAAGAAAAGGAGGTATACGTTTTCGAGAACAGAGCCAAGTATACGCAATGAAAGTAAGCACAAAATTGCGCCGAAAAGAGTGCCAGTATAATCACTCCCCTGAGAGAAAAATAAAAAGAAAGTTGTACAACACAAACGATCGGAGGACTCGCCAGTCCGGAAAACTAGATATAAGTAAACCAAGTTAGAGATCAAGCTAATGACGTTACAGATCAAAATAAAAAAACATGTCAACTGGATTGTAAGTAATAAATTAAAACTGAAGTAAAAGATTGTCAGAACAGAATTGGTCCTGGTGATGTTTCTGTAGCCAAATTTTCTTTGTCTTGCTGAACGCGTCACGGCATTCATACGTTTTTATATCACGAGCATCCTCCAGCATTGAAATTAAAGATCATTCACACAACCTTAGATAATAACTAAATCTAAAATAAACCAACTTACCTGTTAAATGGTCGGCATTCTCCGAGCATTCCTGCTTTATATTGGGAAGTGATATGTCTATGCTAGTACAGAGGACTCTAACATAGGATATGGTTTTATCCAAGGGTGTGTAAGCGTATGTCTTTTATAGTTTCCTATAATATTACCTGTATTAGGGCACAGTGAAAATGAAAACAGTTTTTTTTCTTAGGTTGGAGTATTCTTTTTTTAGGTTGGAGAAGTTGAAGTTCTATGACGTCAGCTCAATCCGAAATTATTGGTAGGTAGGTATTGAAGTTGGATTTCCGAAATCTGGAAATGCCCGATGACCTCAGTCGATGGATCTCGAAGTAGGTTGGAGAAGTTGAAGTTCTATGACGTCAGCTCAATCAGATAATGTGGAGTAGTAGGTACTGAAGCTGGCAATTCCGAAGAAATCTGGAAATGCCCGATGATCTCCGTCGATGAATCTCGAAGTGGATTGGAAAAATTGAAGTTCTGCGACGTCAGCTCAATCAGATACTATGGAGTAGTAGGTACTGAAGTAGGTATTCCCGAAAAATTGGAAATGTCCGATGATCTCCGTCGATAAATCTCAAAGTGGATTGGAGAAGTTGAAGTTCTGCGTCGTCAGCTCAATCAGATACTATGGAGTAGTAGGTACGTAAGTAGGTATTCCCGAAAAATTGGAAATGTCCGATGATCTCCGTCGATGAATCTCGAAGTGGATTGGAGAAGTTGAAGTTCTGCGTCGTCAGCTCAATCAGATACTATGGAGTAGTAGGTACTTAAGTAGGTATTCCCGAAAAATTGGAAATGTCCGATGATCTCCGTCGATAAATCTCAAAGTGGATTGGAGAAGTTGAAGTTCTGCGTCGTCAGCTCAATCAGATACTATGGAGTAGTAGGTACTGAAGTAGGTATTCCCGAAAAATTGGAAATGTCCGATGATCTCCGTCGATAAATCTCAAAGTGGATTGGAGAAGTTGAAGTTCTGCGTCGTCAGCTCAATCAGATATCAGCATGTAGCAATACTGAAACTCGTTATTCCGTCCGCCGGAATCGATAGGTAGTCCTCCGTTGGTAATTCTCCCGGTCGTCTATAAATTCTCCGTCGTGACGTAGTTGGCTTATCGTATGATAGGTATATTGGTTTGTGGAGGTTTTCTTCGTCCCCGTTGATAATTCTTGAAGTCTGCTCGAGAAGATGGAGCTCTGCGGCGTCAGCCAAATCAGATATCACTGCGTAGCAATCACCGAAGCTCGTTATTCTGCTCGCCAGAACTGGTAGGTAGTCCTCCGTTGATAAATCTCGAAATCTGCTCGAGAAGGTATAGCTCTGCGGCGTCAGCCCAATCAGATATCAGTGCGTGGCAATCACTGAAGCTCGTTATTCCGCCCGCCGGAACTGGTAGATAGTTTTCCGTTGATGAAATCTCCCGGTCGTCTATGAATTCTCCTTCGCAGCGTAGTTGGCTTATCGTAAGATAGGTATTTTCTTCTTGATAGATTCGTCTATGAATTCTCCTCTGTAGCGTAGTTGGCTTGTCGTAAGGTATTTTCTCCTGGATAATCTTCTTCCCGTAGCACTGGGTAGGCAGAGGAGCTGGAGGCTCGTGCCTTTTCTTCTTTCTTCTTTCTTCTTCAGCGACCGGGTTACTTGTCGAAGCACCAAAATGACCTTTCTTTTATTTCCTCGAAAAATGCCATGCACGAGCCGCCTGTTGGGCATTCCGCCAATAGCGTAACGCCACCACTGCATTTTTCAGGAGAGGGGATCTCACGTAAGTTCAGCGGCTCGGCGCTCCGCCCTTCAGTCGTGCGCGCGCAGCTTTCGGTGGAAGGCCGACTATGGGACGGTATTCTAGCTGGATGTAAATTTTATTTTCAGTACATTTTCATGGTCAAATGCAATTCTCTAGCGATGTTCCGAGGCATTCATCTATCACATATCACGTTGATTTCTATGAATCGCACTCGTTAAAGATTTTATATGAATACATTATATAATTATAGTAAGCAATTACATGTCGAGTTAGGTTGTAGTTCCCAGCGGAGTAGGTACCCCAGGGATCACTGAACATATAATTTGGCCAATAATCTTGTCTAGTGGTTGTTATCTAGGATTCCTCGATATGACGTAGTTACCAAGCTCTTTAAGGCCCGGTTGTTTCAAATTCGATCAAAGTAAGCGTAGAGTTTAAACTGAAATTTTACGTTCTCCACCAATCAGACGATCCGTTTTCGTAAAAATCTATGCTTTTATCGACCGCTTACTTTGATCGAACTTGAAACAACCGGGCCTAAGGGGCGTAGCAGAAGATAATCCATTGCATTCATATGAGGTGAAACTAACATAATATTATTAACGCGCAACTTGAGCCGGACTCAAATATGACGATCGATTGAACATTCTAACTGGACTGCCTACATAGATATAGTCTTAGGCGTACTTAGTACTTAGGCGTATTATTAAATGTTAAGAATTATTGCCTTCTATTGAGAGAACGCACGCGTCATCTCTTAGCACCGCGGTAGAGGTGGCGCATGAATAGACATGTTTACGTAGATTTCCGTTTAGGACGATGCCCCCTGGTTACTTTTGTCATGTATTAAAACCTGAGGACGAATCCCTCGGTCGATTATAACGGAATATCTGGATTACGAATACCACGTGCGGGCTACAGCCTAGGGCGTTCTAAGTATAAGCTGATATCCACGTAATACGGTCGACGGTACGTAATAAGAACTTAGCGCTAGGATTGCGCAACACCACGCAATATCTATTTCTAACTTATTTTTTAATGCGACAGTATACTCGATCTGACGGTCATCCAGGTTAGATGATTCCCGGTCGATTATTACACAATTATACTTATAAAGCACATGCATAATATTCGAAATGCAGATTAACGGCCGAGTTCTCCAGAACACATACGAGACTTACCGACAAGGCGTTTGGTGGTTTCCGAGCCGATAGATCTGTTCAGGGTATATAATGAAAAGAGTAAAAATATATTCACAACGACCAGGCGCGACAGAGGCTCGGGGAGGTTCTGTCTGATATTTATTTTACCACAGTCCGTGAGTCTAAGGTCGAAATTCGTGTTTTTTCGTAAGTAGGATTTAAGAAGTGTCTAGCCACTTCTGTTCACGCGTACATCCTGGTGGCCTGCTATGTGAGAGAGGGGAATACGGCCCCAGAGCGCCGCTGTATTCCGTGGTTAACACCTGTTACATATTGCACAACCGCACGAAATGCCTATTTCCTGCGACCCTATTCAATTTGTAAAACGCAATTATATATATATATATATATATATATATAGATATATATATGTATATATAATATATATATGTGGTGTTAGTAAAACGTTCGAAATGCAGAACGCACGTATAATGACTTCGCTTCTATTCTAAAGAAAACCAAGATACAATCCCGGCGTTACGTCCCGACATCAGAACCAATTTGTTATACCGTCCGCTGGGCGCGATAACAAAGCGAACTCGAACTCTAAACCCACGTAATGAAATGAATAGTGATGCAACAAATTATGAACCAAGTACATTCTAAGATAACACATAAGAAAACATTAAGATTAAACAATATTAAAGGTTCTTATCTTATTTCGGTAGTTGGTTTGGTTCGTCCTGCTCCAATATTATATTACGGGTTTCCTCCAAGATTACGTAATTACCAGCGCCTGGGTATTCCTATACTTTTCTTCTGTCAAGAATCCTGCTTTGTTATTATAAAACTCCACCAGCTCCAAATCTGCAAAATAATACATGCCCTCCTTCTTTCCGTCCCCGTACATTATACCCCGTATATTACATTCCTTCCTTTCTCAACCTGAGAATGACGGTTGCATCATCATGTTGCAATTTCAATAAAATTGTCGATAACTCCCGTAAGCAGAAAACCTATCTCGAGAAGAATTTGATAGTGATTTGAAACAATTATAACATTATAACCTTCCATTCGGTGGTTGAACAATGATTACATAATTTCAAAATATAATGCCGATAATCACTGGTAACGAATAATCCTAAACTTAATAAACGTACTGTAAATCATACTGAGAGTGAATATAATAACTGTTCGAAGAATATTTTTTCTTCTTCTGTATGAAGGCTTGAACTTTGTGGTGACATTATTATTAAAATAAAACACAAATTACTTTGTTTTCACCACTATATTAGATTAAAAAATCTACATGTTTCGAGAACAATGTTCTCTTCATCAGGATTATTGTGTACTAATCTTAAAAGTTGAAACAAGCAAGTATGTTACGGTGAAGGAGCGGTTGAGGGGGTTGAAATTTTGAAACTAGGGTTAAAGAACATATCAAAGCATTAACTAGCAATATTGATTCTGATTTCGCAAAACATCTAATAGAATTTGACCATACATTTGATATTAACACAGGCTTAAAATTTTTACATTTCAACTATAAGATACCTCAAATAAATAATTTAGAAATACTCGAAATTAGGAAAAATGTTAATATTAAGTCTAATATAATAAATACACAGACGAAATTTTTGCATAATCCTATTTTGAATATTTTTCCACTTAACATTCCAAATGACCCATAATAATCAACACCTCGAACCCCCCCCTCCCCTCACCAACCCCCTCAACCGCCCCTTCACCGTAACATATTTGCTTGTTTCAACTTTTAAGATTAGTACACAATAATCCTGATGAAGAGAACATTGTTCTCGAAACATGTAGATTTTTTAATCTAATATAGTGGTGAAAACAAAGTAATTTGTGTTTTATTTTAATGAATATAATACTAATCAATTTCAACATCGTAAATTCTTAGCCGAATTCTCCCGAAATACATCACGTAAGTGAAGGAATTAATAGATTGCGATCCTGTTGCAGTATATCGTTCATATATATTAGCCTAATTCTCGTTTTAATCATACAGATCGAATATAAACTACGCAAGTCAGGATCTGATTCTGTTTTTATAATTTCCCTAAGTGTTGTGCAACCTCCCCAGCAGCTTGTATTACCCTGTTATTTCGGACGAACACACCACTATTCACCCTAATATTAACCAAATCAATTACAAAAGATATACATTAAAACCTTACGAAAATTGATTGCATTCCGAAACACTATATAATTCAAATCTCAAATTAAAAACATCTTGGTATCCGGCGCTTCAAAGTCATTCTCGTCGCAGACTCCGCAGAGATAGTGATCAGACAACAGATGAATCATACATACAACACAATACAACACGTCATGACTTCGGCACGGTATTGCAAGCCGATACTTAATCACAACACCAACATTCAAGACAACACATCAGCCCTGATGATGGACCCTGCAATGGGATCCGAAACGTCGGCCCGAAAGGTCGTAACAACACGGCATAATACCCCAGTAAACACAAACGTGAAGATTCTGAGTGGCCGTGAAAACCTAAGAACATAATTATATAATTCCTATTTGTAAAATCTCCCCGACCTCAATACATTGTGTAACGTAGAGCCTAATATAACAATTATCGACTGAATTGAACCACTTTGAAATCTCATATCTGTACATAAAACATACATAAAAGGCAATAGAAATAAATAATATTGGAAATGCTTAGCTGTTTTCTGCGAGTGTTTACTGCTCCAAATCTCCTTTGAATTATTATCAATCTCCGGCTTCCTTCGCGGTTCTATTAATTTATCTGCCCCATTGATGGTATTTCGGACTTTCTTCAAGGGCCTTCGGCTAACGTCAAGGCTGAAAACTCAAGGGCAGTACCAAGGTTCGTACGGCTTATATAGTCAAAATCTCTCGCCATTGCACCATCACACTGTAATCCACCTAGTCCGTGAATCACCTGCATGCAGCGACGACCTCACCGTCCGCCTTTTTCATTGGATCAGTCTGTCGCACCGGCAACCGTTGTAATTGGCTCATTTCGTTAAAATAAAAGTAACGCACCCGCCACACGCGCGGCCTACCGCTCCGATCCAGAAATAATAAAGGCTTGTCTGCACCTACTTACCTGGCAAATATGCAATTATAGAGTATTCAATGAATTGTGGAGCTTCTCCTTATCGTAAGCTTTTAGCAGATAAATATTTTCGTATAATTTTTCAGCAATGTCTATTTAAATAAGTCAATATCGTTACAAAAGTTATATTGTTGTGGTCTCCTGGTCTATTGGTGCTCTGTATTGCAATAAGAATGTTCTAAGGTTTTCACGGCCACTCAAAAGTATTCTGGTTTGTGTCTTCTGGGATCCGAAACGTCGGCCAGAAATGTCGTAAAAACACCGCATAATGCCCCAGAAGACAAATTTATTGTTTCAATCATAAGAACCCGATCTCGATTTCGGGATAAGTGCACAATATGCTCTGTTCTTTTTTAGTGCGCAGTACGATTTCTAGGGCCCTGTGTATCTCTTTCACATTTCATCTCAAGTATTTTATTTATTTCACTTTGGATGCGGTTTGGAAAGAGGCAAATTATGTTGGATCCTGTGAAGAAGCCAAACGAAATTGGTCGTCCTGAAAGAAAAATGTGTGGTTAGTGTCAGAAAAAAGCAGTCTTCATTTCGTGTGACAGGTGCCATAGAATCTATGCAGGCATCCCTTCCCACCAAAACCCTACAATCAACACTCTGTCGCAATACGACGAAAACCACCCCGAAAGAATCAGGAGACCCAAGATGGTCCTCCTGGGGGCTCCTCCCCCCCGCGCCCCCCCCCCACCCCTGCGCCGCCCTAAGCAGTAATACCCCCCCCCCCCCAATTTTCTATGTTTTTTCACA